>WTSP01009239.1:16293-45170 GCA_025331215.1 Actenoides lindsayi
ATGTACCATAAACAGAACTTAGCAAAACACCAGGTGTTGGTCTAGCTTACAAAAAACATCCTACTGTTTTTCATAACTCTGGTGAGAAAGGCAGGATTCTCACTGAATATTGGGAGAATCTGAGAAAATCCCTCTGCTAGCAGCTTTTCAGTATCCACAGGCTGGCGAAGGTTTTTGCCTGTGTCTGTGCTGTTAAGGTTTTCCATGATAGAAACCCTGCAAAGAGCCCATCTTAATAACAGTTACAGGTACAAGATTGAAAATAGCTGCATTTACATTGGAAATATTTTCACAATTTTGTGGAACAATAAGGTCTCCATGCAATGATGTAGGAAACTAGTAGTCTCTGATATTTACTAGTATGTGGCTAAGTTGTTTTCCATACAGTGACTAATTGTATGGCTGGTCTGATTCCATTTGTGTTTCTATGAACTCTGCTATATTGCCCAGTGGAGGGAAACACCTAAAAGAAGCTCTTCTTATGATGCCACCATGCTGCTGAAAATGCTTTGACTTGTGGATCAGAAGATCTGACATATACTTGATTACTGTGTCCCCTTCATTCCTCTCTTTGACTCTGCAGATATACACATTCTCTAAGAAGCCTGTTGTTCTTGGCCACTGCTGCTCATGTTATTAGTCCCATATTTTAGGGAAGAAGCATTGCTCATATTTGTGAATAAGGAGTACTATTCCATAGTTCTCAATTGTCCAGAATTCTATCTGCTACTGAAACTGATTTTTGCTGCTCTATGTCAGAGATGCAATGCTGGTGAGACTGATGTCTTGTCATAGACCTGTATTAATTAAGTTCATTGCACATTGAACACAAAACTGCTACTGAAATGGTCATTTATTACTGCATGAAATTGTGCCAGTTTTCTAGGAGTAGATCCGTGAAAAGTGTTCCTGTATTTACATTGGAAGTACATGGACTGAACTCAACGATGGGCAGGGTGTGAAGAAGGTTATCAGGGGAATGGATCCCACTGTCTGATACAGTCCTCCATATAGGCAGTTTTTATGATGGGGTTTCAGAGCATTTGCATGTGACAGCCATTTCTCCTGAAGCCTGCCTTCTTTTAAATCGCCACCCCAATGCACAGAACTGTTCAAGCTGAGGTGGGACACCCTTTTTAAGAACATGCAAGTGGTCATAAGTTTGCTCCTCAGACAAGTGTTTGGGATGTTAATAATAATGTTGCCTGAGTAAATGGAGGAAGATTCATCACTCATACTTGCTTCTTTTCTGCATGTGTTTCCTTACTGCTTGGGGCCAATGTCCTTTCCCTTCCCATTTTCTGCCTCCTGTTTCCTTTCATACCCAACACTCATTTGAAAAAGCCAGCTGTATACAGACTCTGAAACTGTTTATCTTTGTAGAGTGAGCATTATCTATGCTGTTCAGTTTTTTGCCTTAAGTCTTCTGTGTCTCCTTTTTCTGAACTTAACTCATTTCCTTGAGTCTTTTTGCTTAACAGTCAGATACTAAATTCATGGCAGGCGACCTTCCCCTGTAACCTCTTTCTCTTTGAGTTTTTCAGAGTTCTTGCTTGCTCTCTCTCTCTCTCTCTCTCTGTGTCTGTCTGTCTGTCTGTCTGTCTGTCTGTCTTTGCATCTGTCTTTCTTTTAATTCTCCTTTTGGGGAAGTTCTGGACCTGATTTTGGAGGTCAGTGCCCTAGGACAGACTATGACTAATTGCTCAACAAATACATTCTCAGGCCAAAGTGTGGTTCCAAACCAGAGAAGAGAGACCTGTTAGCATGGCAACAGTATTATCTGAAGACGAGCTGAAATTAATCTATTCCTGCATGAACTTTCCATAGGTTTATACTGAATTTTTCTAACTGCAGTCTTTTTTTTTCAGATGCTAAGCCAAATAACCTCCCAAAGATAGAGCCAAAGGAAATGTATGTCACTTTTCCAGTGTCTTTAGTGTTCAAAAGGGTTTACAAGCATTTAGTTAAATGTAATTCTTTCTATATATTCTGACTTGGGAGGTTAGGATGTCACCCTTTCCCCGTTTTGTGCAAATGGAAGGGAGAGGTAAGAAGGCGTATTTCACTCAGCAAGGCAGAAAATGTTCCTTTTGAAGATATTTATTGAGTATGTTGTGGTATAATGAAAGTCTCTGCAAATTCTTATAGATTTGCTTAGCAGTATCTCTTGAAATATTTGGGAGCCCTAACATAAAAGCACATGCAAGTTTTTAGTCCATAGAGCTGCTGGATTTGTTCTGGGAGCTTGGCATGTTCTTGCAAACCTACATCCCCTCAGCAGGGAAACAAAGTATGTGTGTAGTGCTGCATCACATAGGAAAGTCAGTGAAACTAAAATAAGAAGATATAACTCTTTGCCAGGAATTAGTAATAAAATGCAACTTGCATCCAAGTTTCTATGAGTGAAATGATACAGTTCCTTTCCAATAGATGAGTCTACAGAGGCACTGTGGTTGTTCATGTCTACACGTATTTATATATGGCAGCTTTATCACTGAAGTATCAACAGCTCAGAAACAAAAATCAAAGTAAATATGTTTTCCTTCATTTGAATTCTGTAAACTGTTCACAGATGTTACTTCAACTGTCATGTGGGAATATACTGTAAAAGGAGAGGAAACTTCATGGGCTAAAGTTCAGTTCCTACATATTCCTCCAGCAGTGGCTTATGGCAATGGCTTGTGCCTATGTAGAGTGGCCTGAATTTCCTCCTGCTAAACTCACAGAGCTGCAGCAAGCCTGGGCTTTTATAAGTGCATATTTTATATGTGTTTTATACTGCTGCTAAGTGAACATGAAGCTCAGCTGTGCTTACAGACCTCTGGACAAGCATTCTGTGGCAGTCAATGACTTTACTTTTGGGCTTATACTGTCTGGGTTACATGGTGTCGGGGGTAATGTTATGTTTCCCAGGGGGAACATGGGGAAATCTGGAGGAACCTGCTCGTCTCCCTTTCCAACCGCGTGACATATTCAGTGCAGAGGAATCCATCACACAAGGGTTTCTCCAGGTCCAAGGTCATCACTTCCTGATGATATGTGCACTTAGCCACCTTTCTTACCCCCTGTGGTAGTGGCTCTGTAATCCTCACAGACTGCATGTTCCAGAAGTATCATAAAAATCATGTGCTGTTGTGAGATTTCACACACACAGAATTATGAGACCTGAAAACATGTACTTCCATGAACAACAGAGCTTAGCAACCCTGTGGTTCTCTCTAATATAAATGCATGAAGCTGTGTTTCAACTCTGTTATTTCAAATACGTGAAATTGTTCAGAGGGCTGTAAAGAAGGGTTTCAGTAAGACTATATGAGACTATGCATTTAGCAATGTTTTCTTGGGGAGCTAGATATTGTATAATTTATCCCTTTTATTTGTTTTGCTTCTGATGCCTTCAGGTGTGTTTGGGTCATATATTCAAGTTTTCCTCAGTACCACATGGGATAAAATTTACATTCCTGTAAGGTAATAAAGACAAAACCGAAAACCTGATCTTGCTTCCAGAAGCTGAAGCTGTGAAGAAACACCAAACACTTAAGTCTTGTAGTAAAATAATGAGTTGGCGCTGCTGCTGCTGTTCTCTTATACCAGGATATATAACACGTGCTCTGCAGAAAGCAAGTGTTTAGCTTCCAGAGAGCACACCCAGACTTCTCAAAGAAATCCAGCAACCACAGCAAAGAGGCAGATTGAAAGGATCCCCTAATGAGTGAATATATTCAAGGCTTTTAGTTTCCCATCTGCTGTTTTGACAAATACATGTGAGCTGTTTTGCCAGCAGATATCACTATGTGTGTCCAAATTACAAGTGAGAATGAGAGAGAAAAAGTATTTCCCTACTTATAAATGACAGGCAGATTTAGGAATGCCTCATGGAGTATATGTGCATTATTAGTCACATTTTTAATTCTTTTGTCAACCTCTATTACGAGGTCATTTCATTTCAATGCAAATTAAACCATAATTTTTCACCTTCCTATGTTCTCTTTTTTTTTCATTATTCATTTTTTTAATGTGCTGCTTGATCATGGCCCCTGGAACAATATAAAAGCCTTTAACTGTCTGAACTGAACTACTGTGGCCTTTCTTGTCAAAAAGAGCTCCTGGATTTATTTCTGTGTACATTGACACTATAAAATGTTACTTTTCTCTCTTCTGCAGTCCAAGAGCTATGATAATCAAGTTTCATTGTCATTTCAACCTTTGTTCTAAAACATTATGATGTGTAGAAAATTGATTAACTGGAATTTAGTATATACAACAAAAGGAAACTTTGTTGAAATCCAGAGGGCCATTTCTGCTCATTTGATAAATGTATTAGTTTCTTTGGTTTCCTGAATTACCAGGTAAAGGGCAACATTTTCCAGATCTAACTAATTTCACTGAAACATATGAAAGACAAATACCAGAAGTCAAATCTAACATATTCTTCCCAAGGGCCTTAATAAAAAAAAAACACCCCAAACTCTTTATTTTGAAAAGCTAAAGTAAGAGTTCAAAATTAAATGGATGATTCATGTGAGATATGTGAACTGAACAACACATCAAGCTGTTGTATCAGCTGAAATGGCCTGGGTTTTCTCAGCACCATTAAAGAAAAGAAACAAGAGGTGAAAAAAATAGATTGCTGTTTCATTCCATCTATGCAGGCGTCACTGTATCTTGGGCTCACAGCAAACCAGACCTTCTACGATGAGCTCTGCACGAAGGTGAGGGCATTTAACCTTATGGCTACAGAGAAAAACTTTGGTTCCTTTGTTTTTCCTGGGCATGGAGGAGCTGTGAATTAAACAGGGTCCATAGGAAGAGGATGCTGCTCAGCACCAGTGGCCTTTCAAAGCCTTTACTCACAGTGGCAACCCTACTGCTTCCACAGCTGCAGCTCTGTGGTCATATGTTATTCCTCCATAAACCGATATCCCTCCTGCTGCCGCTTTCCTGGATGTGGCACGCAGCAGAAGGCTACTGTCCCATCCTAAGGAAATTCCTGGTTGTGTAGACAACTGCTTTACAGACTCCTGATTTCACGGTCACATGCAAAGGGACCTACTGCAATTTGCCATGAATCGTGCAAATGTGAGGCATACAGCAGCCTCTGCAGTCAAGTAGTGGGAGGAAAAAAAATATTTGTAACTAGTAGAAATATTAGTTATCAATTCCCTGACGTGTTCATACTATGTTTCTTACTGAAGGTAAAGAGGAAATCATATGACAGAATGTAAACACAGTAAAAACTATAGCATATGCTGCTGCCTTTTTTGTGCGTGTGTGATAATAATTTTAAGCAAATGTAAATGTTTCCAACTGGGCAAATGAGAATGCTTAATTTTATCTTCTGTATGAGATACATTATAGTCTCTAGCAAATATTGACCACACCTCTTGATAGGCAAAAGGTTCCTCTCACCAGTGTCAGCCACATTTATTTCAGTCTAGACAAAATAGCTCTTAGGTGTCGCAGGAAAAAACAATGGCGTCTGAGTGCCTCCAGGAGAACATTCAGACCTTGAGCATATTTTGTTTTGTGCTTGCTGGAGTTGAATTTGATGTGATAGGTCTGGAAAAATATAGAGCTGACAGTCTATATACACAACCAGGATTTTAGTCCACATGGGTAATGAGACCCAAGCACCCAGCCACTTTTTTCATGTCTCTGTCAATTTAAAGTGCATTTTTAAATGAACAGTGGGGTTATTTGGGTCTATTAATTACAGTAATTGTTTCCTGCGTGGAAACCACATGTGAGAGAGATGTGAAAGGCACGTGTGTGTGAGAGGGAATGCTGGCGTGTGTGAGACTGGTGCAATTCCCCTTTGAAGATTTTTTTTTTATCCCTGGAGAGGGAGCTTGTAATGAGCAACAACATTTACACTGAAGACTTCAATGCTCTGTGTTGCCCCATCATTGCCTTGCCTTTCACATGGAGATTAAAGCTGGTGGTTGAAGCTGCTCCTCCTTTTCCCATGTGGCTGATATAAATTCTACATCAAATAGAAAGAAGGAAGGGCAGGTTTGGCTGTCAGGAAAAAATGAAGGAGAGGTCTGACAGCAGAAGGAGCAGGGGCTCAATTCTCATTAATCTGGAGGGCACCAGAAAAGCAAAAATAAAAACCTCGGAAAGATGCCTACTGTGCCCTTGAAACAAAGAGCCTGTGATTGGCATAATAAGAAGAGCAGCATTGATAAGTATATGGGAAAATGTGTTTCATAAGGCTCGTCTACTGATGGATATGATGGAAAACTCATGAAGATTTTGATAGTTTGTATAAAAGTTGAATGCTGAGGTTTGTGCATTACAGAAGTACAATAATGATCCTGCAGTTCAATTTCTAGCCTGTTTTCTATTACAAGTCTCTCCCTTTTAACTTTCACAAAAAAGCCTTCTTTCTGCTTGATTACGGTATTTTTCTGAGTGCAGAATGATGCCAGAGGAAAATTGTTTAGGGAAAGTTTGGGACTAATCCCGAACTTTGCAGAGCGTTATTTCCCCTTTTACTTCTCCTTTTGCTGCAGTGACACTTCTCAAATGTTGCTCAGTCCATGTGCTTTCCTACACTTCACCCCGTGGAACAGCTTAGTTTGGAGAGAAGAAGGGAGAGATGGAAAAATATTCAGCAACACATTCTGGTAGAGGGCAGCCAGACAGTGTGGCGTTAAATTAGGGAAGAGCTACGCTGTGAATTAAGGAAGAGATATGCTGGGAAGAGAGACGGTAGATCTCCAGAGATATATAAGAGTAGATAGTTAGCCCTCAAGTTGTGTACATAGTCTGTATGTCGAAGTCATGGCAGAGACCACCCCTCAAAGGCACCAGGGTTCATAGTTTATCTTGTCATTCTCTCAGCTTTATTTTAGAAATATTTGCATATTCTCAATTCTGTTTTTTTCTACTGTACTGAGGTCCTGTTCTCTGCTCCTCTGTGTAGTAAATGAGTAGCAGACACTCTGTTCTGATATACCCAGAAGTATAAGAGCAAGAGATGTAGAGTCTTTTTTTTACCCACCTCTTAGATTGGGATGGTTCCTGTGCATGAACATGGCAAAACCTACTGTTGACAACAGGTACGATAAACAGTCAGAAATCAGCACTCTAGCTACTCTAGTCAGTGCTATTTTCCCTTCTTTCTTTCCATTTCTTTCCAGAGAAATATTTATAGCTTTTAATACTATTCCTTTTACCCTTTCTCACCCCAACAGAAGATATATGCAAAGACTTCAAGGTTCAGAGACAAGGCTATGAAATAAAACTCTCTTTGTTAGTTAAGCTGGAAATTTGAACCACCACAAAAGATTATTAGAAAGATTTTAGGCCAGAGGAAACTTTGGTACTATCTGAACTCAGAGGAACCCAGGTTGCACATCAGAGATTTATGTCAGCAGTAAGACCCAACTAAGAGGAAATCACAGTATTTTCTCTCTCAAAACCCCTGTTGGTACCTCATATTGTTTATTATCTTATTGGTTAAACTATTTCAGGCTTTTGCTAGAGTCTAACTACAGGGCTGATAATATTTGAGGCTCTGCTGCTTTTGATGAATAATAGGTGGATCCTTTGAAGCCACTCTTTAGTACCAGGTGGCATCATGTCACATCAGCACTAAATAGCCAGCTGGGCCAAATGAAGAAATAACTGGGCTTAATGCCAGGGTTAGTAGCCCTCTCCCTGCTTTATCAGGAGGTAAGTTTTGTAGTTCTGCCTAAAGCTCATCCAGTGAGATCAATGGTAATCTTTTATGTTTTTTGGCTCTTGTTTGTGCATCACTTGGTAAGACAGGTTTCTCATGGCAGTTTTCTTGTGACAAAGCTAGAACAGAATTAAATTTATTTTCACCTGGGCTTAGTCACTAGAATAAAGAGACTGAGCAGGTTTTTGTGATCTGAATATTCCAGGCTAGAAATAAATCTAGTAGATACTCTGATGTTAGTGCACTGATATACAAAAGGATAAAGTTCTTGTGAGCTCATAAGTGCTAGATACCAGAAAAGGTAAGTGAGAAAGAGATTAATTTGACAGGGAATCTGTGATTGATTGTACCGGGTGTTTTGGGTGAAAGTGAAAACCAAAGTATGTTCTTCCTGAAACTTTTCCTTGTTTTTAAATACTGCATATTTGGAAGTATGTTTGTGGTGATCAAATAATCTGTGCAAGTCTTAATATGGTAAGATTTAATTAAAATTAAATAGCTGAATTAATTCTTTTAAATTCATAATTTAAAATAGGGGTTTCAATCAAATGTATAAATACAATAATCTCTGTATGTGAACTGCATTAGCCTAATGGTTTGCTTTTTTTTTTAATTTGCTTTATTAACTAAGAAAAAACAAACTTCTGTATGAGTTATTTTATTTTAAGGCATGAATAAAAGTTTGCAGAGTATCAGGGGATATTAATGGACAATTATATTTTGAGTTTAAAATGGATTGATTATTCCTTTCTGAGACAACACCAATGCACAGACAAACTGCACAGAAATAACATGTCAGTAATATCACACTACTGTACAGATTTTAAAGATAAATTTCCATCTGGCAAGCAGACATTCAGGAAGGAAATGTTGTTAATGTGGCTTTCACACAGATGAAGTTCATAAGGGATAAAACCTGGCTTGAAGCTTCATTTCTACTTCTCACACTTGGTAAATGTAAATTTACTCTATAAGTTTCTTAAAGAAACTGAGCACAAATAACTGACAAGGAAAAAGTTGAGTTTCCTTTCTTGTCCCATAGGAAGTTTTGAACTACTCAGATGGTCCTTCCAGAGAACAATAACCAAATAGAAAAACAAAAGGAATTCCAAAAATGGCAACTACAAACCAAGAAGAAAACACGCTCTGTAAATATTAATACTTTAGTGGAAACTTCAATGTGCTCAGCAAATATTGGTTCATTTTACCTCTGTGAAGGAAGATAAATAATAATAAAGAAAACCCAACCAAATAACAAGCCAGGAAGAAAGGCCTATCAAAATTATATCCCTGTTGACTTTAGTGGTCTTTGGAGAAGGTCCCCTTGATCTGTGCAAGATCAGGGCTGATGAATGCCACAGGATGAAGAAGAGAGCCAGGCTCGCTTCTGTTCTTCACCACAATACTAATCCAATATTGTGAAAGGTAAGAAAATGAAATAATACATAATTGTTCACTGCAAAACACATTGACTTTGACTGTTTCCCTAATATGCATGCCATTGATAAGCATGAGTAATAATATTATCTGTTTTTGTAGTACCATTTGACCTAAGGTATTCAAAGACTGTTTACAAAATATGCATAGGCTATTTTGGTAGGGAAGAAAAATCAATCAGGCAAAAAACATACAGTACTTTCAGTAAACATACTGTATCTGGAAGTTGTCTTTGCTTGTGGAATTGAATCTAAGAGTAACTGCTATTGGTAAACAAATTAAATGTTAAATCCAGTGGAAAGAATGGATAGAACTGGTTGAAAAATAGAACTTCAAACTGTAATGGCAGCTAAAATTTCAAAACTTACTTCATCTTGAGCTGAAATGAAGTGTCAATCTCAGAATTATAGTTAGAGAAAAAAATATTAAGTGTCATTAAAATATATTCAACTGTATTGAAATTTTCTGTTTTAATTGACAATGAAATCAAAATGTTTTTGTAAGATATTTTTACATTATTCATCCCCACTTTTTTTAAAGGAAGGAGGATTTCTTCAAAGTGTTTTATTTCATTGGTTTTTATGGCACTTCAGCCTCATAATTTAAAGAATAGATTTGACTGACACGTGCTTAGTCACAAGGAAACATGCAGCTAACTGATTCATAAGCGCCAATGGACCTTGACTTTGAAGGCCACCTGTACAAATGCTCACTGAGCATGTTCCAGTCTGCTTATGAGATCTTTTGAGACCAAACAGTTTAAGAAAACAGGGTTTCTAGTCTTTACCACAAATAGGAGTTATAGAAACGTATCTGGGGAAGAGCATGCCTTATGGATGTTTTCTTATTTACATTGCCTTTCCAATGGCCACTGTAGACTTGTTCTCTGTTTTGTAGAAAGCTGATTTATAATGCCAATTGGCTCACTGTGGTTCACTAAAATGAAGGCTTGTTTTAAAAGGGAAAAATATTGTAACTCAACCTGGTAAGTGTGGGAGACAGCTGTCCACAGTTCATAGTTTGAAATACTGTTTTAACAATCGTTTCAACAATTGTTTCTTTCCTTTTCTTAAATCAGTGGTAGAATATTGCCATTGTGGGACTTTAGGTAGAAACATCTATTTCTTATAAAAGAAACACGCTTGCAGAAAGTGGAGCTTGGAGTTGGGGCACCTCTTAGTTATTTTCTCGATCAGTCACAAACTGGGATCTGAATTCTAACCAATTCCCCTTTTCAGTTGCAAAAGTTCTTCAGGAGATGGGATTACACTGAATTTAGAAATGTTCACTTTTTAAAACTGATGCCATGCTAAAAGGGAAGTGTTAGCCTGTGACAGCAGTGTGACTCTGTACTTGGCTCTGGGAAAATAAGATATTGTGCTTTGGTGTCACATACAAATCCACCCTTGATCCGGATCTGAAGATAGCTGCTCTTTGAAAGCTTCTTGCCTGATGATGACTATTGTCACAGTACTTTGGGCATTTGGGATAGCTTTGAAGTTTCATTTAGATTCCTTAAACTTAGGACATCCCTTAATTTGTCACATGCAGGCTCTCAGCCTCATGTACGCAGGGGCAAGCCTCCAGATGTGCTGGAGAGCATTCGGTGAGGGCAGCCAGAGGCTTGTGTGCAGATGGCCTTTGGTGGAAGGGCAATTAAACTGAGAAGCTGTCAGTAGGGAAGCAGGCATCTGCAGAATAGTTTGGATGCACTTCAGACATTTGCACAAATGGCAAAATGGAGTTAGTTACGAACAGTCAAGGCAGAAAACTTTGTCTCTGGTAGAGCAATGAGCTTCAAAATGAAGGAGGGAACAAAAAAGTGTTTATTTTCTCTGTGTAAAACAAGGTAATGCTGTCTGAGTTGGAAAGGCCAAACAGGGCAAGTAGGTCAGAAAACATGGCTACATGTCAATGAAGAGGGTACTGAAGTCAAAAGTGGTTGGTCTGTATGCTGGGAGGTACACACTGAGTAAAAATTTGTCAACTTAGTGGGAAAACTGAGTATATACTAACTTGGCCTAATTTCAGCTAGCCAGATTTTAAAGTTCTGCTCTAAAGCCCATTTGTTTTTGTAATCACCTATAGAATTAATACAGGGTATGAAGCTCTGAGTTTAACAGATTATGGATAAATAAGGGCTTGATTCATCAGTATTTGCCAGATTAAATAATTTCTTAGCACACATCTTTTTAGACCCCAAGATTTCTTATGGTCCTGCATAATAAACCGTTTGTGTAATTAGCAATAAATTTGTCACTATAAGTCACTCTTTAAAGCTGGGAACAAGTATAACATTTATTAGTGTGCTAGAGTTTGCAGTTATAAATAGCTATCCTGTTTTCATACTGTGAGTGCACTTCAGGCTTCTTTTCTCCAACTCTGTAGGTACAGTGAAGGTGATAGAATCAGCATGAATAAGTGATAGAAGATGGTATTCTTTGTGTAGAAATGAAGTTTATTGCGACGTATTTTGATAAAGGAAAATCTAAAAATTTTAGTTTCATAGCCATCTCTTTTAACACTGTACTTTGGGCTTTAAGGAGCATTTAACACCATCTGATCTAACTGCAACAGATTGTGACTAAAATGTGCAGTCTGGTGGTATTAATGTTAATACATTATACAAATAAGCAATGTTAATACATTATGCAAACTGGTGCTCAGCATGCAGCCTGACAATTAAATAACACACAGTGAAGGATTTCACTTTCCTCACATTGAACACTGTGGTCTAGCATGGGCCCCTGAGGTACCAATATTGTAGACATCTTTGTAGTGAACTCTATGGTAAAATTGCTGAGATTGCCATTCATAGTACTGCAAGCAGCAGACATACTATGTAACATAGACATTTACTTTTCATAGCATTTACCAGAACTGGTGGTCATTTATTTGGAGATCTGGGGCATGAGGTGTTATTTGATTTAGGTAATAGTGTGTGTAACTTATTACTTCTGATATCCCTTGGTTCCTCAGGAAATATCTTAATTAATACCATTTTCTTGATTAGCTGGTTTCTAATAAAATTTAGTAAACTGTATAAGTTTATTTAATTTGATTTAATTTTTTAATAAGTCTTTCATGCTACATATCACATGTCTATTAGCTTTGAAAAACCAAAACTGATGCAATACAGAAGAAATAGTTAAGCTCACTATGGGCTTTAACCTGTATGAGGTTGAGGATCGCTTTTATATCATCAGAAGAACAACCTGAGCCTGACCTGTTGGAGGCGGGTGGTGGTGGAGAAAGTTGAAGACTGAGGAGGAAGAGGGGGAGACTTGATGCAAGAAGGACTCCAAATAAAGGATTTAAATATATTGGAATTAGCTCTAGATCTTTCAACTGGACAGAAACAAGATTAATTATAAAGAATTTGTTTTGAAGAAGCTGAGCCAGAAAAAGCACAATGCTGCCAAAAAAAGAGTAATAATTATATTCAAAAATCAGAAAAAGAACCTTTTGGGACTCTTAGTAGATCATTGAAGCCAACTGCTCTTTTGAGGAAGTATATGTCTTTATCAGATTAAATTGCAAAGGCTGTCTCACATTCTCCTGAGATTCTGTAAACCTATATTACATTATTTCAGTAAAAGCAAAATAAAAATAATTAATTGGTGATCACAAACTATCTAAGAAAAGGCAGAGTAGAGTTTTAATGAGCAGTACTCAACTGTCTGTTCCAATGCTTTTCCCCAACCTGAGCCTCACGTTTTCTATGGCATTGGGAGAAACTACTTCTCTTGAACAATTTCGCATTTCCTGGCCCTGCTTATTTCTTGTAAGTGGTGACGTGTCTTAGAAAATAGAGCAACAGAAAGAGAATGATGGTTCTTCAGTGAGTTGTGGAAAACACAGGGAAAAAAGAGAAAGGGATGTGTTTACCTTTTGCTTTGGCTTCAGCCACGTCAAGACATAGCTTTACCTGCTTAATGGTAACCACAGAGCCTAGAGGAGAGTCATCTCGCTCATTAATGCCCAACATTAATGCCTTCTTGAGGCATTTTCTTCAATAAGTGCTAGGCAGTGCCACCAAAGCTTCCAGAATCAAGTCTGGCAGCGTGAATTTTTTTTTTATTTTTTTTATTTTTTTGGCTCTTGAAACCAAAATCTTGAACACTGCTGATACTTACTGCCCAATGCTTCCATCCCTGGGACAGGGTGTTCACACACAATGCAACTCTCCCTTGAAACTGTGTGAGTGCATAACTAATTTTAGGCAGTACTTCAACGATTATGTTGATTTGAACTTTCTTAGATGTTTTGCATAGAGAATTCAAATGTAGTCACAAGCGAAAAAAAAAGTTAATTAGATTGGACAGCTCTGTGTTAGATTTCAGGTGCCCCACAGCTGTGAGCCTTTTTTCTTTTCAACAGTGTTTTAGTCAAGAAGTGGATTAATTCTGGGTTTATCTTAACATTTCTGATTTTTCTGGCTTAAACTGGGCAAAAAAGGGCCATGTTGAGACTCCCACTGGGAGATAATTGAAGTCCCCCCTGGGAGAGTTTCTGCAGCAAACCTGTTTTCTTTTTAGGCTCCTTTTCTGTTTTGTCTCACTTAAAATTGACGAAGATATGTCTGGATGTGTTGATGAACTTTTAAAATGGCTATAGGCAACAAATGCAGGCAGAATGGCTGATGTGCAGTGATACCTGGTGTAGTACTTGCAACTAAAAAACAAATACAGTTCTCAGATTTTTAGGTGTTAGATTTACAGTTTTTCTACAGTGATAGGCAGACTTTCATGTTTTAAGTTTCATTAAAGCGTGTCTTGACAACATATGCCGTGAAGGGTAGGCTGTGTGTGGAACAGTTTGGAGGATGGAAAGATTAACTGGGTGCTTCAGGATCTTGACCTCTTAACGTTCTCCTAGCAAATGTCATGAGAATTATCCTCCTGGATGATCTTCTCCCAAGATGTTTTCTCTCTAAAGCAATTTGTGCTGCCTCTTCCAGATACTAGTGAGAGAAACCAGGGCTGATTCTCTTGACTTTGGCTTTACATACAGATGTTAAGTCCTTGTCTGATGTACAAATCAGGAACTCTCCCTAAAGTAAGAAGGATTTGGTAATCTCTCATGGGTTTTCATCTGTCTATTATGACAATGTATGATCTTAGAAACCTCATGACAATAATGGCACAGCGAGGTGAGTAGAAGGGGAAATAAAAATTTACATTATCACAGGCTGAGTGACACCTTGTGTGTAAGTGCTCAGTCTATATCCACAGCCCTGCTCTTGCCGAAGGGTTTAGCCCCACATTGGAAAGGTGGCAAGTTTCCTGATGGCCTATAACAAGCTCTTTCCCTTAATCTCATATTAATTTTGCTAGCCAGAAAGGTCATTTTATGGATGAGAAAGAAATAACAGCAAAATAAAGCTGGGAACTGAAGAATAAAATGGAGAAAGGGTATGTGGGCCATATCTTGATGCTAGGCCTTGCTTTCCAGAGGAGCAACAGTGCTCCCCTACTGGTAGGCACTCAGGGCTCCCATCCGCTTTCTGCCCTACAATATGCAGGGCAGGGATAACATTTCAAGAATATTTTTTAAAAACCCAAACAACTGCTTAGAAAGTCTGGTCCTTCTTGTACATCTCAAACTCTGCCAGCCCCTTGGAGAAGGCTCAGACACAGAGCAGATCCCAAATGGCTTCCTCCAGGGAGCCTCCACCTCCTGCTGCTGTGTACGCATCCCAGCCGTGCTCCTCAGGTATTGCCCTATGATCTCTACATATCAATACGTACAAGTAAATCTATTACTGTGGCCATTATAATGGCCATAAAGTGGCTACAGAGAGAAAGTAACACCACATCACTGGGGGCTTGCCTTTGAACGTGTTCTCAAAGATATAATTAAAAACACCAAGTGCTTATTTCAAAGCCAAAGTTCCTAAGTGATGGGTCTGGCATCATGCCTATTGCAGGAAGGCTAATTACACCATAAATTAAACCGTTTTTTTTTTTCTAACCAAACATTATGACCTTTAATAAAATTGTTTTTACAACCAGCTGTCAATAAATCATCCAGGAAAGCTAGTGAGAAATGTTCTGTGAGCACTCCACTTCTGTGAATTTCATTAGCTGCAGTTTATTTGGTTTTGTGAGCTATGATGGTTTTTAAATCTCAAATTAAAAGTCCCGAACCATAAAAACTAATTCAAGAGCATTAGCATCCCAGTCTCTGAAAATGAGCCTCTCTAATTGCAGAAATTAGTCAAGACTGTATAACGATCAGGAGGTCATTAAAAGAAAAAAAAAAAAAAAGAATAGTGCGTAAGCTTTGCTTGATTCAGCTACAGCAACTCCAGAAAAGCTTTTTTTTTTTTTTTTTTGAATATACCCTTAATGACAGAAAAATGTCTCCAGATAGATTGATTTGAAAGCACTGTGAAAGCCTTTTAACCTAGCGGTTTGGCTTCTCAGGCATCAGTTTTCTGGTCTTATTTATTCTCTTAGGTGCATTAGGCCTTTTGAGTTTGGACGTGTGCAAGAAATTATGCTGCCTGTTGTACCATTGTGTATGTAGCAGTGAAGTATGAGGTAACATCAGTAGGCTTTACTTCATGAGCTCTTTTTGTTTTGCATTCTTAAGGCTCCTGTGCTACTTCATGATAATTACAAATATTTGTAGGAAATATACTATACTGCTTGATTTGTGACTGTAAGATGGACATATTTTAAAGCTAGGCATTTTTATTAGATTGGTACTAGAAAATGAAGCTGTTAACATTCTACTCCTCTGCCTCATAAAGCTCTTTGAAGTGGAAGAATAGGTTTATTTTGTGTTGTAAGAAATCTGTTATTGGAATCTGATAAGACAAGATAGCAATCCTTATTTTCAGCTTCTTTTTGGAATTGCAGGTTTCCTCACATTTCTGTTTTCCTCTCTGTATCTATTGACATGGTCATTTGTATCCCTTGACACTCACTCTACATCTGACTTTCCCTATCTCATTTGGATGGGTTGTATCATGAAAGTCAGATACACCTTGGAGAGCTGTGCTTAGCTTCCACAAGTCCTTGTTTATAGAGTAGCTGACATCTCACAGAGATATCTCTATTGTGACCTGTGGTTTATATTCAGAAGGTTCCTCAGTAGTTCATCTGCAAAGTGTGTCCACTCTATCACATTTTGTTTCAGAGACCCTAAAATGAATATATAACTGAAAGGAGAACTTTCCAGCACCTATTTTTTACTAGTAAATTTTTAAAATTATCTCTTTTTCTGTACTCTCCTTTTTTTCTTCCAGACTTTTTCCTATTCCCTGTCTCTCATCACAAGCATTTGCTCATTGTTTGAATGAAAGGTCTTCTGGCATGTCTACACCAAAAATATGAAGAAAAAAAAAAAAAAAAGTGAAAGGATTTTGAGTCTTTACTCACCAATGCAGGTTCCTTAAGTGTCCTATTGGTGTCCTCTTGGGTGTCCTCAGTTCCCTCTTGGTGTGCATGGGAAGCTTTGAGATATCCACACTCCTCATTTCATGAGCTCTTCTGAGTCTGTAGGTTTCCCTGCATTTTTTCCTTCTCCAGGTCTCACAAATTGTTTTGTTTGCTATTTATTGCCATACGCGCATGTGCACTGCCAAAAATAGCCTTTCAAACCCGAAGACCATAGTATTGTCATTCACATTATTCTCTGACTTCCGGTCTTACATATACCAATGTCTAACTGCGGACATATACATGCACATACTTATCTGTGGCATGGTGATGGAAGTGTCAGTTTTTATTATGTAGCTTGATCTTACAAAGTGGGTTCCCTTAGTCTGATATCCTACTGTAGCCTTGTTATTTCTGAAACAAACAACTTTATGCTTATTTCTCATATATGTTCCTTAGTGAGACTGTTATTATAGCTATTCCAATGTTCCTCCATGTTTTCAGACTGAATTTCAATTAATATGGTGGGTTTTTTCCCTAGGCATTTGCCTGTAAGACATGTAACTGTCACTTAAATGCCCTGGCAAAACAGTTTGAACTATCTCCCCCCCCCCCCCATCAAATACTGAAATATAAACTCTGAACCTTACTGTGAGTAAAGTAAGTCAATTATAAATTAATTCTAAAAGCAAGATGTAGGCTACTGATGAGTGCAAGAGAAATCAAAATGTATAAATATCAGTTCCTTGAACTCCATGAAATGCGTGCACACACACGCTTGCGTGTGTACACACATAATGTTAAACTTGATCTGGACTTTTTCCTTCTGGCTTCATTAATCAACTAGCCAGTTAATATGAAATATTTCACTTCAGCTTCACAGATCTGTTTTATGTATATACATTTTTCAGCTTTTATTTTGTTTGAGGTTTTTTAATATTACTTGGCTTGCCCTTCCATTATTCTTGAATGTTTAAGGTTGGAAAAAAAGTAAATTACAGACCCCCATGGACTGATGTAACACAAGAAGGCAGATGTTTTTCCCTTTTCTCAGGTCACACATTGTTTTTAAACTGAGTGCACTAAGTCCAATAAAATGCTTTAAACAAAATGCCAGTTTCATATAATTGTAGGCATCTCTTTCTGGAACCATGTTTATCATACGTGGAAACCACAGGCATCTCAGATGAATAGCTCCTGTGTAGTTCCTATTAAGTACTAATTTGAATTGGTGTAACTTTATCCATATGGAATATGCATCATAAGTGTCAGAGATGCCTTGGTGAGCAGTATGTAGTTTTCACAAGTTCCCTACCTAGCGGTTGATTAATCTATCTTTGGATTTATTTAGTTATTCATTTATTTAAATAACAAACTGACTTTTCCAAAGGTACAAACTGAAAACTAATTTCCAGAAAATATTTTTTTCCATATTTATTTAACAGGAAATCCTATAAAGTGAGTACTTTCTGTACACATTTTCACCATGCACAAAAATGAAAACTTTGGCAACCGAGAGAAGAATGTCAGTCTGTATGACTCTTGCACTGTGATATGACCTGCTTGTTAGGATTTTGTATCAAATTCCTGCTGCTTTTTTTTTTTTTTTTCCCCTCTTAGCTGCTTTAGCATTAGTAGGACCACCCTTTTCATTATAATAGGGCTATTCTTACTGCTTGGCTTTGTCTTACAGTAAGACTCAGGAAGTTCCTAGAAGAGACAGTATAAATACTAATTATCTCAGTGGAAAGCAACATCTTAGGAGACAAAATGCAAGGACTTGTCAGCTGCAGCATTTCTGTCCAAACTCGCATCAGAGTTTTTAAGTTGGGATTTGAAGTTTTAGCTCAGGCCTGGCAACAGGAGTGGAGAAACTCATCACTTTTACTGAGTATGTGATTCCCTATAGCCCCAGACTCATCACACTTTTCCAATTTTAAAGAAGTTTTCATGAGATTTTTCTGAGTTTCTGAACTGTTGTCCTTTTTACCCGTGCAGAATATAAAAAGCAAATATTGCTTTTGTGCATAAAGTTCTTAAGTTCCTGAGTGCATACCTGTTACTTTAGACATGCTCCATTATTTGCCTTCCATTCTAAAGTGAAAGTAAGAATATTTTTAGACAGCTAAAGAGTCCCTGGGTTGTGGAAGTGCTCAGGAAAAGCCAAGATACCAAACACCTGTTTTTCACTAAACTTGAGGATGTTGGGTAGGTCAAGAGGGGAGCTGTGGGTTAGCTCATTCCACTGTAAGGCAATGAAAGCCATAAAATATTATGAGCAAAAAGCCACCTGTTCTAGAACTAGTGCTTGCCATCTATCTACCTTTGTGGTTTAAGTTGAAAGTTCAGTATCTAGGCAGCCTGTTTTCCTTTTGTGCTGACTTGACCACAGTGTGTGAATTTGTACAGTGCCTTCACAATCAGCTCCATCTCAAAGCTCTTTGCAAAACATAAAGCAGGTGGACACACGCATCCCTTCCTCTCCCAGGCACAGTGCACTAACAGTAAAGCTACTTTTCTGCAAAGCATAAAAATCAGGCAAGTGTCAAAACCTAAATCCACTACCAAAGTACTAGAGAGTATTTTCAGAAAAATACATCCATCATGATGGATGGTTGAGACAGCACTTCTTGATTTAATTCAGGTGCTGTATTCTACAAACACAAATGCTTTCCAAGTAGCAGCTCTCTGGCAGCTTCATAGTCCTCATTTGTTGGACAGAGAAGGTGATGATCTGGGTCTGTGCTGCTGGGTGTCAATATGGAAAAGCATGAAGTTTTGTACAGTTTGGTAATTCGGTTGGACTTGGGGGGATTTTTGGTGTTTCCCTGTTGTGATTTAGGCCAAATCCACAACTGAACACCATGCAGCTGTTCACTCACTGCCTCAGTACCCCCCTGCTGGGATGGGAAGAAGAATCAGGAAAAAAAGGCAAAACCCTGCAGGTTGAGATAAGGACAGTTTAATAGAACAACACAAAAAGAGAAGAAACAACTGTAATAACAACAATAATACTAATATATAAAATGTGTGATATACAATGCTGCAGTGCTAATCCCCCCAGCCACCTAGCCCTACAAAACCAACACCATGCTCCAAATCACATCTTTCCTGGTCTAGCCGTTCCCTTACATAGTGTGCATGAAGTCAGTATGTATCAAGTATCCCATTGAGTGGTTTTATTGGCTATCCTGGTTGTGGTCCTTCCAAGATTCTTGTGAAAATTAACCCTCTCCTAGCTGAACCCAGGACATTGCCTTTTTTTTTGTCTGTTTTGTTGTGGGTTTTTTTGTTTTTGTTTTGGTTTTTTGTTAGTTTGGTTTGGTTTGTTTGTTTGAGGTTTTTGTTTGTTTGTCTGTTTTCCTCCTGGCAACATCTTAGTTTCTTCAGATTCAAAATGTGGAAAAAAAGCAGCTGATCTTACAGAAAACCCACATACCTAATGGGAAGTACTCTGTAGTCTGAAGGGGCAGGGCCTCATCATCCTATTACTACATTGACCAACAGACAACTACATGTGGGCAAGAAAAGCATCTAGAGAGACTTTTAGCATAAGATGCCTGAGGAGGTGTTAGCCTCAGCTGAGTCAGTGTGGCTGACTCCGGGAGACTAAATGCCCTATAGGTTTATTTTTATTTTCAGATTTTAATATATATCCTTTCCCTCTTGATCTTCAAAAAAATGCTTGTTGGTACTAATTTCAGTGATGAAAACTGTGACTGTTTTTGCTTGTGGATAGACTATTCAATCTGTTGTATTTGCTCAGTTAGCATCTGGTTCAATGGGCTTTGAAGTATGAGGCTGGTGTGGCCATGTTATGCTCTCAGGAGCAAGCCTGTATATTTATTAAACCTTTGGCTTTTAAGATATTTTGGACAACAGTTATTTTAGGTGCCTACTTGTGATGCTTAAGTGAGTGCTATGCTTGTGCTTCCCTTCCCACATTGTCAATGAAGAGAGAGAGTGAGCATCCTTGGGGTGGCAGATATCACATGGGCTGAGACATTGTTTCTGGAGATGCATTTCTTCTCTCCACAGACAGCTTGTCCATCAAGTGTGCAGCAAAGCTGGGACCAGATCCCTTTTAATGTTCTCTTATGAAAAGAGATGCAAGTGTAAAGCTCTTGAGCATCTTCTTGGTGGCCACTGGAGGATTGGGAGACTATGTACTAGGCCACATCCATACACCTCTGCCACTATAGCTAATGAAGCCCTAACATCCACAGGTGCAGTTTTCTGAACACTGTAAATAGGCAGTTCTCTGCCATTGCCGCTGCAGATGGCACAGTCTAAAACCATGGCCTTCCCACAAGACAAGGGCGTTGAAACTGCAGGTCTGTGAAGGATGCAGACCTTGGTCCATGTGCACTCCAGCAGAGGTTGTGAACAGGCTGATTGTTCAGCTCCACAAGAAAGTTTGTTACTTGTCTTCTAGTGGACATGAGAGAGGATCTTTATCTTTAGAAAGGAAAAAAAAAAATTTTTTTTCAATATGGTATGTTGGGCTTAAAGAATAGTCATATGCAATTCAGATTTGTAACTCTTCTTTACTGTTAAAATATATTTGCCAAGCACGACGAAATGCCCTGGAGAACTTCAGCTTGCCTGTGTTTCAATGGTTTGATGTTTCATATTTCTGTGTTTTAATTTGCTTAAAAAAATGTCTTGTCCAAAGGAAAAATATTCCTTCAGATAATGCTACATTTTGGTCTAGCTCAAATTCTTCGTGTTTTGTTTGTTCTGGCTTATTTAAACTCCAGGATCAAGTAAGGCAATATTCAGTTTAGTTTTGCAAGCAAAGGAAAGAAAAAGAAATAGCTAGAAATGTTAGAAAAATGGAAAGGAGTTTTTTCAGTGTCTATAAGAGCTACTCACAGATTAACTGTTGGATTTTAACGCCACTATTTCAAAGTTAGTTTATATGACTTTTATTAGAAAAACCTTACCAAAAAAAAAGATGAATGAAGTGGCTATTTGATTTAGGATTTGTGCAGGCTGCTATTTACCAAAAGCAAAATCTAATATTCTGCTCTGCATACTCCAAATCCACTTCCTCAATTTCTGAGCTTGTGCTGTCAACCATTCCAAAGCTCTGAGGTAACACCATTAATAATCCTTTTGATATTCTTTTCTCTAATAAATGTAAATCATAATGAACTCACTGGGTATTAGCATGGATGTTGTAAGTATTTCTATGGTATTCAGTCACTTAATAGAAGCACTGACTTGTGGATCTGACTAAAACTAAGGCAGTAACATTGCTGTGGGTGAAAACTTGGCAGAAGCCAATCTCATCTTATGTGAGTGTGAGCACCACTGTGTACTCTGATGTGAAATTTGTCTGTATTGTAGAAAGTGAGACCATGAGGGAGATGAGAGACTGATTCCTGCCTCCTCTAAGCTCTTAGAGGGCTTCCCATAGCATCCAAGGAACATGGTGAGGCTCCAGGCATTAATGCCCAGGGTTCAGACCCTTCTGCATACAAATACAAGGCCAGCACAGCCAGTCCTGTGCTTTTTCTTGTCTTGGCACAAAGCACTGAGCAGTGGCAACCTGGGCACTGACACTGGGAAGGAACTGCCAGCTTTTGGTCGCTCAGACCAGTGGTGGCAAAGGTATCTGCCAACCCAAATGGGGCTGCTGGCAATGGAGCTGAACTACTGTCCTTGCATCTTCTGTTTCTTGTAAAGTTTCATCTCACAGAGCTGAGGTGGTGTATGAGAATTGTGGATCTGATGCCACTGCGACTTTGGGTTTTGCTGTATGCAGGCCTGGAAGTATAAAGAGCAGCAAGAAGGTCCAGGTTGAAAAGTGGAATGACATTTAAAGCGACAAAATAGAAACTTGGCTTTTTCATGTTACTGAACAGATGCATCTCTCCATAGTCAGGTCAAAAATAAAGTCTGTATTGTAATTATTCAGGGGCAATTGAAACCTTGAGATTGATTCATATGTGCCTTTATACTGAAATTTTTAGTAAGGTTTTTCTTATACATTTTAGTTTAACTTTTTGGATTAGTTATTTACATTTAGACTGGGGAAGAGGAAGGCAGACTGGTTTATAAACCTGACATTACTGATAATTTTTTTCATACAGTGGGCTATAATTTTGGCAGTAATTACAAATGATCTTTGCACCCAAACGTATAAAATGCCAAATTCTTGCCATCTAGTGAAAGTAATGTGTCAGCCTTTTAATGAGTCCAAATGTTGGTCTGCATGATTATTTTATTTATGTGATTGAGGTCAATTACATCCTTTTAGAACAGAAACAATAGCAATCATTTACATTTTTCTGTTAGCCTTTTAACTGTGGTTAAATGTTTTTCCTAAACAGCTTCTTCTAATATCTTTAATTTACAATATTTTTACTGGTGCCAATTGTTCTGCTAAAGTTTTTCAATGGATATAAACCAGAGTGGTTTGTTCATTATACTAGATGCCTACAGATTTCTTTTTCTCTGTAGCTGTGCTGTATGATTTTTATGTGAAATTGATTCTATACAACTGTAACTAATAGAATTTTCCTGGAAACAATCAGAACATCTTGTACCAATGTTTACAATAAATATATAAGAAGAAATTGATATCTATCTAGCAGTTTCCAGGAAGATGTGAATTAATGCAAAGCCAGCCTCTGAACGTTTTTTTAAGGGAAACATTAGTTTTTATTTTACTTGTTTTGAAACTTGTCACGTTATTTGAATTCCCTTGACATTTTTTCATACTTCAGAGCCTTTTTTTACATTGTGCATCCATCAAACAAGCTGGTCGTAATGGTACCTAGGAAATGTTAATTGTACAATCCCGAGTTTAACCCTTCCTTCAAATACTTTGTAAAAATACAGCTGTTAATAACATTTATTTGGCTTCAATTTAGATATGAAAAAGTCTATTTTGGGAGATTACTGAAAAAAGGTTTAGACTTAATATGTGTTCTCCACATATTAAGGGCAATGGCATGTGCTGTAAAGAATAAAAACCACAACACACAGACATCAGTCCTCATGGGCTAATGGAAATCTAGACCTGATTAAAAACCCATTTCAGGACTTTTTTATTGCAGGGGTGGGTTTGATAGCTGTCAGTGTACAGGAAAATAGCACATCTGGAATCTTACTGTGTACTCGTGTTGGCTGGTATAACTCAACCTGTGTGTCAGATTTTTTTTTAATAGCCAAGATTTATTTGGCTTCTATTAATTTTTTAAAAGTCTTTGGTAAGTATGCTTATTAAGTACTAAATTTTTGCCCTCCACAAATTAAAAGCTATATTTTAGTACTGAGCAGTTTCCGTTTCAGAAAAGAAAGCCAGAAATACACATTAGTAATGTGGAGTGTGACTTGATTACAAATGTACCTCATTGGGTTCTCAGGAATGACTATTTTGCAGTTTGTTTAATGAAAGCTGCCTTTTTCTAGTGACTTTTCTATCTAGTTATAGCAAGTCTAAAGTAAGATATTAAACAAGTGGCAGACTCTGACTCACTATAACACCAAGAGTTTTTGTTCCCTTTAGGACAGTCTATAGTCCTAGGAAATTCACAGAATCATAGAATGGTTTGGGCTGGAAGGCACCTTAAAGATCATCTAGTTCCAACCCCCCTGCCATGGGCAGGGACACCTCCCACTAGACCAGGTTGCCCAGAGCCCCATCCATCTTGGTCTTAAAAACTTCCAAGGATGGGGCTTCCACCACCTCCCTGGGCAACCCGTTCCAGTGTCTCACCACCCTCATGGGGAAGAAATTCTTCCTAAAAGACCAAGTGGTGCTTCAGAGAAAGATGCCAAGGACTGAACAACCACATTGCATAACAGGAGATGGTACCTGCAGGTGGAGGCATTCATAGAGCCTAGACATTCAGTTTCCTGCTGTGTGGAATTGTCGCCCTGCTCGTAATAACTAGAAGAATCGAGATTGCAAGTTTATCTGGCATCTTTTGCCAGCATTAATTTCAATTTTTATATGCTCCAAAGATCGCTGGTTCCTGTTCACAGCTCCTACTAAAGAACCTGAAATATATCTCGTCTAGAAAATTGTTCT
Source organism: Actenoides lindsayi (assembly GCA_025331215.1). Taxonomy (NCBI): domain Eukaryota; kingdom Metazoa; phylum Chordata; class Aves; order Coraciiformes; family Alcedinidae; genus Actenoides; species Actenoides lindsayi. The sequence goes on from WTSP01009239.1 coordinate 40,850, forward strand.
GGTTTAGCCATTCTTTCAAATAGATGCTTCCACGAGGAGACATTTTCAGTGGGTTTTAGCTGTACAGTTCATTGTTTCTAATCTCTCCATTGCTGTTATTATGGCAATCAAGTGCCTGTGCAATGCACCAATGAGAAAATGTCTTATTTATTTGATTAGCTCCCAAGTTCAGTCTTATTACTTATTAATAACTGCACTCCATCCATAGCCTGCATTGATCCCTCTGATGAGCACTGGCTCCTGCTCACTTCTCAGCTTTTTCAGAGTAACATTTTCAAAGGGAAAAATTTCCAGCCATCTCTCTAAGCAAGATTCCTGTGCAATCAATAAGAAGCCCGTCGCTTCCACACTTACCAGACGTCCTGGCAGTTCTTGCTTTGCTCGTTGTTTTATCATTCTCGAGAAGCGTCTCCTCCTGATGAGATCTATTTATTCTGTGGTATTCAAGCTGCTGTGGCAGGTTGTGCAGAGACCAGGTGCCGTGCTTGCTCAGGAGGACTGAAAGGCTTAGCAAGACTACAGAGAGATAAGAAGTGGGAGATTAGGGTCAGCATCGCTGCAGTCAGAGACTGAACAGATCTTGTATGCCAAAAAAAGCAAATGTGAATGTGTTCTATTCTTGCTTCTTTAAAAGTGCCCACCTTTGAGACTCTCTCCTCCACCTATCTTTTGCCCATCGTGCCCCTTTTTCATCCTTTCTCCTTCTCTTCTGTGCTCTACTTGTCTTTCACCTTGTCTTTTCTCTGTTTTCACTGGGGACTGTGGTCCCAAAATCCTCAAATCATACCTGCCCTGAAATTAAGGTATGGATTCCTAAAAAAAAAATGCACTGACGTTTGTGCTCCAGCATCTAGGTAGAAATTGTCTGATTTTCAGTAGAATCGGTGATGCAGTTTCTAGGTTTCTATTGGGTTTCTGATTACTTGGCTTACTCCAGTTGTATCCCAAGAGCTACTTGTCCCTGCCAGAAGCCCTTATGGAAGCACCAGATGAAGGCATGACATGTGAAACCCTGTTGTTACCTGATGGCACCACCATAGCAAGATGAGCATCTGAGTTTAGGTTCATTCCATCCAACACGTTCTTAAACCAGCAAGAGTTTGCTGTAGTGTTTGGCTCTGTTTCTTTGGTGCTGCTTAACTGTCCTGCAGTGTTGCTTATGACCAGCTCTTCTGCATTGTTCTCATCCTGTGTCCTGCCATCTCCAGGTTTTGCTTTCCAATAATACAGTCCCATGGTGAGGTCAACAGAATTACATGGATCTTCATCACCAGTCTCACACTCATGAGTCTTTTTAAAAGAAAACCCTGATTTCCAGACTTTTTTTTTTTTTTTTACTTTTTCCTTTTTTCCCCCACTGATTCTTTTTTGGAGAAGATGCAGATGTTTCCCATTTGGCCAATGCCTCCCTATATCCACTGACAGATGCTTGGCAACATCAGTGCTTATTTGCAGCCTCTCATCAGATGTACTGATGAACGTCATGTTTGCAGCAGTGTTGTCTCTGATGGGGCTTTTTTTAGGCCATTCTATTGTGGCAGGCAAACCTAGTCTGAATTTCTACAAACCAGTGGCTGTGGTGTAGCCATAGAGTGGTTCCTGAGCCTATTTATTTCTCATTTCTGTCTTGAACAGCCACGGGAGTTGGGCTTTTATCAGGACCAATAGGAATAGATCAATTCATGTCCCAGCATCCAGCAAGCAAAAGTGAGAACTTTAGAAACATTCCGGATTTTAATCAGGCTAAATCTATACAGATAAATTAAATATGCTCGGGTATGTTCTTTCATAGTGAAGCCAGCATGCATGGTGCACTCCATGTCTGTGATAGTAAAGTGTACTAGCCTGCAAAAGCGGGTGACTGCATTCAAACTGCCTCCTCTGCATGGTCTCTGGCAGGTTCTAAGTGCCAACCTGTGCCCAGGAGTCATTTGGGACGTTGCTAGATGTCATGGACCAAAAGCTTGCTAGGGAGCCTTCCAGCACTTCAGGAGCATAGACAGCCCAGTACCAGTGCCCCAAAATATTCCCTGATATTCGTGGATTGACTAGAGAAAGATGTATCCTCAGCCAGGCTGGGGACAGAAATTACTCTGTCAGCAGAGATTAAGGTTATGGCAGCACTGAGTTTGGAAAGATGAAGATTGGACTTCTGTGCTCTTCAAAGTGTGATCTGCCCAGCCTGCACTGCTCATCACAACAGGATTCTACAAGGAGAGAATTCAGTTATACAACCAAAAATGATGGCTGATGCCACTGGTGTCACTGGGGGGACCACTGCCTTCTCTCTTCTGGTTTGAAGAATCCATGATCTTAATCTGCAGCGACTTTATTGTTTTTGTAGGGGAGTGTTTTACAAGGAGATAAACGAATATCTCATGTTTTTGCTCTATGCTATTTATTCTGAAAGGTCACTCATCTGCCCTGTAAATAAATAGAGGATATATCATCATTCCTGCTATGGTGTCCATATTTCCCATCTATCACTGGGTAGTAAGGCTGCTTTGCCATAGGGATGGAAGCCAGGGGAGCTGCAAGCACCTCTGAGTAGCAGCAAATGTTCATTGACTTTCAGCAGTTACCACGACAAACCACATCCATCCGATGTGGGACAGCACAGACAGGACCCTTAATATTCCTCAAATTATGCTTCTGCATAGCAACTTGCTATGTCCTTCTGTCTGCATATCAACATAGGAAAATCCAGACTAATAATACTGTTGGTCTTGGGCATTCATATAGGATAAAACCCCAGCACGAAGAGCACAAACAGTTCCAGAACCTGAACGTGCAGCTGCTGGTTCATGGAGGATCAGTGCATGCAACCCCAGACCTTCCTGGGGTGAAGCTGGCCCTTAGGACTTCCCGAAATCTCCTAAGCCCTGTTGTGCTGAGCACAGTCTACATACCATTGAACAACAGGCTCTCACATATTTACAATTTATATACATAATGCAGGGACCCAGGGAGGAGGTGGAGGCATCAGTAGGGAGGTGATCTATTCCACTCACAACAGGAGGTTAATTGCAGCCATTTGGGCAGCCCAGCTGATGCTGCCTTCCAGCTCCCTGGCTGTTATGGATTGTGTGTTTCAGACCCTTTGGGCTCTGCTTCTTTCTTGCCACCAAAATATTTAATTTTATTTTTTTTTCCCTTTTAGCCTGATTGACCTGGCTGGCTCATGTTAGCCTTGGGAAACACAATCCTGGCCCAGCTCTACCTCTAATGAGGAGTCAATGCTCCCGAAAGCTCCCAGGGCTTTGCCCTCCCAGAAGGACCAGAATTACTCCTCATACTATAAGGCACATCTTAATTTTCCTAAGCAGGATCAATCCTTCCAGACAGGGATAGTTAATGGCTGGAGACATTCAGCAGTCCCAGTGTCACTTTAAAAAAAAAAAAAGCAATAAAAGCAGGAAAAATGACTTTTCCAGAAAAAAAACATAATAAAAATACTGCATTTGACTGTTAACATGATGATTTAAGCACAGCACTATAGGAACTGCTTGTTTCAGAGAGAGTTAGCTCTTTGCTGCAGGACTTTCTATTTACTGTGCCAGGATCCTTTCCACAGATAACACAGTCCAGAGGACAAGTCCTTCAACCCCTGTGAAGATGGGTTATTGATTTATTTTTTTCATTTAAAATTCTGTCCTTTTTTTTTAATCCCTGTTGTGTTTTGCTGTTGTTTGTCTGAAGTCCACTGGGTTGCACTGAAGTGAGCAGACAAGAGAGATGTGCTTAGGATTTGACAGGGAATTGCCAGGGCTGGGAGTTTTCAATATCAAAAAGAAAGATGGAAATGCCTAAGTAGTTATTTTAATCAATTGTTCTTTCTAATGAGAGCAGCTCACGGCACGAAGTAAGTCAACGTTATATTAATGTTTAAACGCCTCCTAAATCACTGCTTGGAGTGGACTTTCTGGATTGGGAATCAAACAAAAGTCGATACATGGCGATATATCACCACGGCCTTTTGGGAGCCCAGCTTGTGTACACCAACAGGATTTTTTTTCTGTAAATATAGACTTAAAAAAAAGATCTGAAACATATTGTGAAGACAGCAGTGAATGTCTCTGAGGCAGCGCATAGGGCTGCTGAGGGATCTACCTGACTCTTCTCAGCTGTTTTGAAAACACAAGCAGTAGGCCACTTCCCCGTGCATGATAAAGTGATAAATTTATTTGTATATAATAGATAAATTTATTACAAATGGACAACACGATAAACTGCACTCTCTCTTGCATGCCCTTGTATTCACACACACAGAGCAACAATAGTCCAGCCATGTTTAAGGCTCTCATTGGCAATGCTCTGCCCT
>WTSP01009240.1:19436-35816 GCA_025331215.1 Actenoides lindsayi
GGAGTAGCGGACAGGACAGGTGACCTTAAACTGACCAATGAGGGATTCCATCCCATATACGTCATATTAGGCTAGAGCTGAGGGATCCAAAGGGTCACTGGGCTCTTCTCCCCTCTTGGGCTGCCTTGCCAGCTTTGCTTGGCTTGGCTTGGGTCTTCTTTCAGTTCCTTCCTTGGAGCACCCAAGGAGGCCTCTGTCCATTCTGCTTCGATCCCGGTCTGTGTGTTCCTGAACCTGGTACCAGAATCCAGCTCCCAAACACAGCTCCTGTCTGCTGCTGGGCCCAGTCTGGGACTCTCCCGGTGCCTGCTCCACAGCATCAGTGGTGATGGTGATGGAATTACCATCAGGGGGGTTGGGTTCATTACTGGGTTTGTATATATTTGTATATGTTCCATTTTTATAATTATTAATTTCATTTATTAAAGCTGTTCTAGTTTCCCTTTCTAATTGCTAAGTATCTCTCCCTTATTTCCTTTCTCTTCCCCTTTGGGGAGGGAGGGGGGTTAACAAATAGCGTTTGTTATAGGTCTATGGGGCTGCCCTGACCCTAAACCGTGACATTATGATAACATACTGCTGTCATTGTAATAATAACAAAATCATCCCTCTTTGAGTGCAATTAAAATATAACTCTGAGTTCTGAATGAGCAAATCATAAATGTTTTAAAAGAATTTTTGGTCCAGATGCCCTATTTCTCTATAATCTCTTTTAAATATTTACTGAATTAAAAATTAAATGTGCCTGTGAAGTGTGACAATAAAACCACTTTGGTTTGTTGACTGTGTCTTTTCAGAAGCATGCTAAAAGAAGATGGGAGATAGGACTGGGTTACTTGACAACATTTCACATAGGATCAAGTACAACAACATCTCTTATTATGCTACTTTTTCAAATCCCTGGTTTTTTCTGCTGCAAGTAACCCTATTAACATTACTGATTGCCATTTTATTCACGTTCCACCAACTTTTGACTTCTTGGAAAAGATGGCTTATTGGAAAAATCTTGTTTAAAATGGCTTTTGTCAAGTATAAAATCAGTGTAGAAATTCACAAGGCAGCTTGAAATATAGAGCTAATATTCACCTTTTATATCCATTTGTCTGTTATTCACTCTAACACAATTTACAGCATCACAGCCAGCAGCCAAATGATGACACAATGGAAAGTATCCCACTGCTTTTACCCTTACCCAAGGAAGGATTACATCTATATTTCCTTTTTCCTCTTGAACAAATGATATTTATGTATGTTATTTCTGATTAAGTTAGTAGCTTCTCATTGCTTTCAGAGCTTGTTTTTCAGATAATACATTACATGTCTTCCCAAAAAAACTTTAGAAAACTTACAGTGTTTATTATAAAATAAAAAATCTTTTACATAGTAACATTTGCTTCAAAGTTGAGAAATCACAAAACTGCATTTAAATCTTCTCATAATGGTTATAATAATAACAGTAATTCCATCTTTTCTGAATCTTTACAATCAAGAAAACAATTTGTTTTGTTTGTGTTTCTGAAGTCTCATAAAAACACCATCTTCGTTGAACAAAGAAAAAAAAAAACATCTGTAGTTGAAACTCATAGCCTTTTGTTGTGTTTTGAAGCTCTATGAAATGACATAATAAATAATAATATTCCAAATTTTCCACAGAAAGCACCTTCATTAGTTAATTTAATGTTTTAAAATGTAATGTAGTATAATTTAAAATTTAAGTGAAAATTGAATTTTAAATGTGGCTTCAGTGAGATTAGGGACTTTTAAGGGTGGAAAAAACTCAAGAAAATTCCAGGACAAGTATCTTTTCTTACAAATATCAGTATGTTTTGACACCCTATTATATACCTTAGAATGGCAATTCAAACAGTTCTCAGCCAAAAGGAACCAGTAGTTCATTATATAGGCTAGGCTGTGAAAGTACACCTTGGAATGCCTGTACTTTATTTTCATCTGATATTTCATGTTAGTGGATATTGACTGCTGAAAGAGTGCATTAGACATATAAACAGAATCTGGTTATTTTACAAGTAATCCTTACAATGGCTGTTCTGAAAATCACTTTGGAACAATGACTGAAATCAGATTTTATTGAACAGTGAATCAGTGGGAACCAACTATTGAAAGAACCGCAATATCCCTAACATATTGCTTCAGGGCATGCAGCATGGTCATTATCATTGATGTATTTCAATGTTCCAGAGCTGAAAATGAGAACTTTAACTAAAAAATAAAGCTTAATTGTGCTGGTCTCTTAGAGAACAATTAAAACATTTCAGGTGCTAGCAAGGACATTCATTCCTAACCAAGGACATTCCTAATAACATCTGCTTGTGCAACAATATCCTCTGGTGCTTGATGAAATTTTTTTTTTACCTCTACTGAATTCACATCTTTTAATCACTATGTCTGTCATTTGCCATCATTCCTAGCAATGCCATATTTGTTAAATTTAAGGAGTACAGAAGGTCCAGCAGGTGGGGTTCCATCAGCCCAAATTCCTGAAGGTCTCTAAATTAAGCCTAAAGACTACTACAAGCTGTTCTTGAATTTCCTTCTGGCTTCCTGCCTCTTATTTTGTACCTCTCCACCGGCTTTGTTCATCTTAGGTTCCAGCTGCTCCTTCACTTCTGCTACCTGTTTTTCTGTAACTTTTCTGGCACTTCCAGAATCCCAAGACACGTTTCTTTTTTAAATGACCCTTCCTTGATCTTCATCTCTTTAGTCTTTAAAATGTTAACAACTTTCTATTTGAAGGTGACCTATAGAAAAAGAAGATAAAATTTCTCAGGCAGACCTTAGTTTTCCTTGCTTTTCTTGATCCAGTGGCTTCAGAAGTTTGATTGAGGTGCTAGTCCCAAAAGACTTTTCAGAATCTTTCAGATCAGCTAGTTAAAGACACGGCAAAACAAGAACATTTTTCAACTTGAATTTGTAGCAGTTCATTGGTCAACAAACAACAGACATTGTTTGTTAAATTTAACAAATATTTCATAGCCTTCCTACCAAAGACAAGACTGGCAATAACATGTACTTGTGGTAGTCATAATCTTAAGAGTGCTAGAAATTTGATCTGATTGGTTTTGTTCTTTTGTGCTTATTGAAAGGCAACAGAAGAAAATGTCAAAGACTGTTTTTTAAAGGATTCTCTCTGTATTGAAAGGAAATGAGCAAAAGCTAATAACTTCCTTACTGTTGCTTATTAAGGCATGGTAAACTGTAATAATAATAATGAAGAATTCTTGGAAAATGATGAAGAAATAATAGGAAAAGCCAGTATTAAGGTTTCCCATGGAACTTTTACTTTTCTCCTGGTGTGAATACTGATTTATTTACTACATGATGATATTACAATAATAATAAAAAAAATCCTGTTGAGTATTTATCAAGCACACAATAAATTGATTAATAACTGATGAACTGACCATCTCCTAGAGTAAATATCAGTCTGGATACCTCACCTGATCAAATTATTTCTGAGATGTGTCTGTTAGGTTTGATGTGAATTCAGTCAGGTTCAACATTTTCGTTAAAGATTTTAAAGTAACCACAGTTCAAGATCTTTGCAGGTATTTTATAAGCTTAGGCAGATAGTATATAATGACAACTGTTTAATACTGAAGATTTATTTAAAAATACTTTTTTCTTACAGACAAATGCAAAATTAGTCATCTAGAATTAAAAATTACATGTCATGTTTTTCTGAACTTCACCCAAGGTGCATGATTCCCATCCTCTATCTTCCCTGCCTCCATACAAAACCTGAGAATTCTGCCTGCTATCATTTGTGGGCATTTTAGCACCTTCAAATGTTCCTTTGGCATTTGAATCATCTCCTTCATTCATTTTTCCAGAAGAGAGGACTCAGTGTGCACAAAAGAAATTAACTGCTTTTTCTTTGTCCGAAGGTTCTAGAAGTACCCTTATATTCCTGTGTGTATATGAATCGAGGTTCTTCAAAGACTTACTATTTTCTCATATATAGGTGTGTTTTCACTGAAACAAACAAGTACATTTGTCTTGAAGAAAGACTGACAACTTTGTTAGCAGTTTCTCTAAGAATAAGGTTGCAAGGCTTTTTCACAGAAGAGTTGTCCATATATTTAACAAAAGTAAGACACATTTCCTTATCTCATTCAATGTTTCATGGGTGAAATTTTGCCAAAATATTTATCACAGATAAGGGAAATTTCAGCCCTCATGGATGAATTTTAGCAAGTGTGTAAGGAGCTAAAACTTGTATTTTATTGAACAGGGAAGTTTCAGACAGTGTTATCCTATAACAGATTAACAAAACCAGCTTCCTGAAAGTCTGTTTCATCCAATAAGTGATGAGGATGGTAGATAGAAGAAGGCATCATGAAGTATTTGCAACAAATACATAGACAATCCTTTTTTCTTTCTTCATCAAAGAGTATTTCAAATTGCTGTATATTGTCCCATGTTTAGTTTTTGAACCTTTTCCTTCTGTAATGTCAGATAGCCTTGGACACATGTGTGAAACCACCAGTGCTCAAGCATGTTCAGAAAACAGTGGTACTCTTCACGTTACCATGAGCATGTTAAACATAGCCTACCATCCATACCTGTTCCCCCGTAACTGAATCAGGTTTAAGGTCTTGCTGTTCACACTGAAAGCCTTTCCAAGCCTGAGACACAGAAATTCAGGAGGAAAACCATATCCAACCGTGCTCCTGTAGCACAGAGTAAGAGTGTTACCCAGGAGTCTGAGGAACTCCTGCTATTCCTGAGGAGCACTGCATAGTGCTCATTATGTCTCCAACTCTGATTCCATGAAGCATTACTATGACCTTGTGTTTTCTGTTATAAACACATAGCAACATGCATGCTAAACAAACAAATGAAAAACACTTTACTAATACCAGACCCTTCCCTACTTCTTCCCTGGGGAGAGAGAAGAAAACAAACAGTATAAGACAGATGTTAGTCATGTTACTTAATGCATGAGTGAAGACACTCAGATGTTGCAGAAATGGCTATGACAGAAGAGACATAAAATCACAGAATAATCAACGTTGCAGAGGATTTCAGGATCCAACCTCCAGCTTGAGGGACAGCTGTGAGATCAGATATAGTTGCTCAAGGCTTTGTCCAGTCCAGTCTTGAAAACTTCCAAGGACGTACATATGTGGATCTGATGACAGTATAGAGATACAGTGGATTGAATATGGTCTCCTTAAGTCCTGAATTTTATTATATTTAAAGGACCTTGAGATCACCATTAGAAAGAAAAGTGTGGAAAGCAAGAAATAATATAATAAGTTTACCATAAAAAACTGAAAGAAGGAAAAATTAACACTGTAGAGACTAAATACCATTTAAAGAGAGCACAGTAATCTGAATGCAATGAAACTTAAATCCTAGGTCATGGGTTTCAATGATTCAAATAGGTCAGTAACAAATGTCAGTGACTGCTGTGAGGTTTGCTTATCTATTACTTCAAACAAATCTTATGTGTTTGATTTCTAAAATGTTTTACTAGTGTGCTGATTGATGTGTGGAGATGCCTTGCAGAGACTGGTGAGATTACAACCTCTAAGTGTCAGCTCAGCCCTAATATATAGGAAGCTGAGTTGAAAGTTTTCATTTGCCATTTGCAGTGCAGTGTCTTGAGGCAAGCCAAAATTGGTGATTTGATTTACTGTAAGAGATTTCATGATAAATTAAGATGGTTCAACTGCTTTGTGAAGTGCAGGAAAAGAAATGACGTCACCAGTTGTTCCATGCTCTGCTCACCCCAAAATGCAGTCAGAAATCTCAGGCTCTCAGGGGTACCTTTAGCACCTGCTCTTTGATTGCTTAGAGCCAACCGGTGACTACTAGTCATGGTGTGCAAGAGGGGACTAGGTAAAGATGATGCTAGAGGTGTAATGAATTAACTCTGGTCTTTGGGAGCACTGAAGCAGGATGGATCAGATTTGGACAATGTGGTGGACTGGTTGAGCTGGCTGAGACCTAGTAAATCTTATTATCTTTCAGCATCACCCAGATAGTGATGAAACTGGTGGAAACTGAAATGTGGCCTGTGCTTAAAACTTTGTTTCTGGTGAGTATTGTTCTGATTGCAAATAATGCAGAGAGCTATGGCTATGGAAACAATCATTTTTACTGCGTAATTTGTTCCTCTTGGGAACTGGTTTTAAGTAACTCTTTTGCCAGTGTAAACCACATCTCTGCTGGAAACAGGGTGGGAGAAATACCAAACTCAGTCTTCCACCAAAGTTGGGATAGTAAACCAATTTAGGTGATGACTCCTATAGAAGACTTGCTTTTATTTATTGAATACCTTTTTTTGTTGTTGTTTTCTTAATTATTCTAATTGGAAACACTCTTTTTTTTAGAGTTTTAATTGGTATTTTGGTCATACAGTGGAGAGGGATGTGCCTGTGCTACTTAAGGCTGTTTGGTTTAATGCACTGCTGATTATATGTACCTGTCATGCAAAACAAAATACTTGTTGCCTTCTGCAGCCACACAGGCTATGCTAGGCCTGATGCTGCTGGGACCTCACAGGCTGGCTGGGTGGCTGCACGGGAGGAGCCGGCCCTGTGCAGTCTGTCATAGATCAGCAGCTGCCTCTTGAGCTGATCTGCACCACCTGAAAGACACTTAGCCCTGTTAGATCCAGCTGGGAGGGGATCCTAATATGGCCTGGAGGGAAGAGAAGTGTGATTGTGTCCCTCTGACTTCTCTGAAGAGAGAAGATATAGAAAATGCTCTTGAGTGACCCTTTCCTGCAGGAGAGGAGTAGAGAACAGAGAGAAGCAATGGAAGTTTTTTTTCGCTCTGCATTTTTTGTAACTGGTGCATCTCAAAGAGGAAGGAAGACCTGAGACAGAAAAGCAGAAACTCTGAGGCAGTAGCTGTTTTGGGCCTGAATGGTAACAGTGACAATCGTGTTGGTAGGTGGTGGAGATGGGCTGCTGTTTTTAACTTGGCTTGGGAGGGGAGATAATGCCTTGCAGATCAGAAAAGGAAGACTATGGTGGGTTTTTTTTATATTCCTTTTGGACAAAGGAAAATGGTAGAGCAAACCCAGAAAGGCTTTCTGGTCCGTAAGATGTCAGTTTTCATTCTAGGAGCCTGGGAGGGAAGAGAAGATCAGCCAGTGGTGCTAGGTCAAGCTGTGGATCTAAGGCTCTAAGTAGGGCCCTGGGTTCTGCTGCTGTGGGACAGGTTGTCCAAGGAGGAAGGCGAGCTGTGGCAAGCACAGGAAAGCCTAGTCTAAGACCTGTGATATTTCGACCTGACTCCTGCCATAGCTGAACAGAAAACATAGGAAAGGTTTTAGCATGGAGTGTGATTATGTTTGCTGTGCCTCAAGTCTGGTGACTGAGTGCCAGCCCATCTGTGTTACAGTATCAGAGAAGGCAAGGGCTGGCTAGCCCTCAATGTGTGTTTTCATTATAAGAAGGCATGGGGTATTAGAAATCTCTTCCACATGATGAAGTCAGGCTGCAAAAAGAGGACTGTGTCTCCTGGGAGAGTGACATTGCTGCAGGGCCACTGACTCCTCCTGAGAAGTCTCATCTACTTTGCAAATCTGAAACACTAAAAGTGTTAGTGGCTGCTAGTTAATGATCTCTAGCCTATAGAAACATTATGAATTATTAAATATTTAAGAAGTGGTAATCTTAGTGATATGGAGAAAGGACAAGTGATAGGGATGAGATTTTTAACTGCTGTATTTCATATGTGGTTTCTGCATTTACTTATCCTTGCAATCTGGGAACTTCACAGCTTGTAAATGTCAATTAATTTGATTTCCTATTTCAACAAATCCAATTTTTGTGTAGTTTTAAAGTCTATGGTTTCAAAACTGGCTTCTTTTTCTGAGCACCCTAACCTCTTGTACACAAAAGGACACTACATTCCAAATTCTAAGAGGCACTGAACTTTTCATCCCAGCAGAAGCTAGTCCCTTCTCTTGTGAAAGCTTGAATTTACTTCTGAAGCTTGGCCAATTCTGGGCTAATTGAGAGTGCAAGCTGACCTCTGAATCTTGCAGATAGGAATTATATCTTCAATACTTCAGGCTTTCTCTTACTGTGCTCAATGGAAAGAGATATCAGCTCAGCTCTGAGTCAGCATTTCTGTTTCTCACTGAACATCATTGCCAGAGCAACTGATAAAGATCTGGTCAGCCAAAAAATGTCATTAACCATTGTGAAGATCCATGCAGAGAATGAACTATGTGCAAACGTGCTTTAACAATAGAAATTTATTTTTTTTTAAAGTGTTTTGAAATGCTTCATTTTAATATCACATCATCTATGCTAAAAGCCAATGTAATGTTACTGAAATTCATAGTTCCAAACCACTGTTCAAATTATATTTTATAGCTACCAAGAATGAGCACGCTATGCATGCCTGTCTGTTTCCTTATTGGTTCAGATGATGTCCTGCCAAATACCGAAATGTTTAGTTAAGCCCTGGTGTTCCAATAATTGTTCTTTACTTCTTGATGTTAAATCCTGTGGTTAGGAGTTGCAACATCATAGCTAACAGTAATTTGTTTCCCTTAATTCTCTGAGAATGAATTTCCATGCTAGAAGCAGAAAATAATTTGTAAAGTGGTATCTCCATGAAGCAAATATAAGAAAAAAAAGGGATGAATTATGTCTGAAATAGTTAACAAATTGCCTATAATGTGGACATAAGCTCTATTGATAGACCCCTGAGACTGGAAAGATGATTCAAAGCTTCCCATCCCCTCTGTTGAATCTGTAAGGTAAGCACAGCTCTCTATGATTGTGGAACTGGGGAAGTGAAAACTCATGTTCCCCAGATCTGTTCTCGCTGCTGGTGCTGGGGAGGAATGCAGGAAGAGAAAAAGATAACAAGATAACAAAGATGAGTTGGCAGAGGGGTTGTATATTGGACAGAGGTGTAGACAGTGTTCCTGCTGAGAATTTGAGGAAGGTCTATTTGTTTAATGCAGTGAGGATACTAAGGAGTTATCTGATAGCTCCCCTCTCAGTTAAAGATAACGAAATGAAACATTGTAGTACAGATGAGGCAACAAGGGGCAGCGACAGCAAATTACAGCTTGTCAGGTTCTGCTAGGATATTCAGAAAAGGTTTTTCAGTAGTTAAGCATTGGAATTCTTGATCATGCCACCAATCCAAATTGTTTCTGGATGTTCATTGTTGGAGGTTTTTGGATAATACCTCATCTGATCTGTTGTTAGTCCTGTCTTTTGCAGGAGGTTGGACTGGAGAACTCCAGAGGTTATGCCAAACTGATATTTCTGTAATTGTCTCTGTGTTTTCCATCTTTCTGTGCAGGCATGTATGTTGGAATTTGGACAGAAAAAACTACTGTCCTTGAATCTTGTAGGTAGATAGGAAAAGGGATCAACAAAAGTGCATCAACAGAGACATCTTTACACTCAGATTTATATGCGTTCTGTCCAGTCTTCATGGTTAGTCCATGTTTCTTCTTTTCCTAATGGTAATGGATATAGCAAATATACTCCTTTACTATAAGCACTGAAATGAGTGATCTACTGTAAAGCATTACTTCAGAGTTAATGCAAGTTGTTAATACAAGGTGCTGTAAATACTAAATTGAGTTTGGTGTGTTCAGACTAATGTTGGATGGAGGACAACTGGGTGATACCCTAGATGAAAAATCTGTACATTTATGGAAATTCTCTCTTTTTGCTTAGAAGGACTACCAGACTTACACACTATCAGAAAGGAAGAAGAGAAGAAGGAAAAAAAAAGGGGGGAGAAAGCGGGGGGGGGGGGCCGACCAAACAAAAAAAAACAAACTTCTTTTTCTCTGCATTCCAAGAAAGGATAGAAATCTCATCTTCCGACTTCTGGACAAGCTTGTTCTTGTCACCTGCTTAAGACTAAATTCTTCAGCATTTTTAGCTGAATTCATGGGCAAGGTATAAAAGGTGAACAGTCCCCCATGGAATATGTCTGTAGTAGTCAGTGTTGGCAATGGAGTGTGTTTGTTGAAAAACTTTCCTCTTGCTCTCATTTGGAGAAAGAAATCACAGAACATGAAAGGCCATTCTAATCATGATCCTGTGAAGTATGAAGTTGTGAAATTGTGGGAGACGTGTTTTGTACCCCATTGTCACCTCCACTCTGAACTTCCAAAAAACCCATATATTCCTTACCCTAACTCCACAGTTTGTCGCATCTGGCAGGACCTACTCAGAAATGACAAGTGGAAAGATTTTGGAGTTGTGTGCCTAGGTAGTGACACTCTAAGGAAAGCCTTGTTGCAAGCTTTCAGTGTTCCAGCTGAAAGTTCCAGCTGCCAAAGTTCCAGCCAGCACTGCATTTGCCTGAAGCTGTTGCTGCAGTCAGTGTTACTATAAACATTCACTTTCCAGGTTTTTCACAAAATGATGTGACATCACAAGTGTTTTCTCAACAGTTTGATGTTAGGAGAACTATAGAGTAATAGTCCAGATTGTTACATTGCTGTGGCAATGGCTACTTTTAGTCTGGGCAGATCCGAAGAGAAAGAGAGTGCCAAAGTTGACGAGATTTTAAAAATAAAAAAAAAGGACGGGTAGGGTAGGACATTTTTTCTGGTAACAAAATCAACATGCAGAGTGTTTCATGCATTCAGATCAACCTGTTTTCCTGGGGGAAAGGAAATGAATGCAGGCAGATAAGGTAAACATGCATCGTGGCTGTGATCATGTGCAGCAGTCTTTGATTTCTTTGTATAGAATGCTTAACAAATTGACTCAAAGGCAAAGAAGTAGTACATAAGGATGAAAAGCAGTTGAAACCACTGGATATGATTCAGTATGAATCAATGAATCAGCAGGCTGAAGAACTGCAAATGATTTGTAGTGTAAAGCAGCAGACCTCAAAACGGTGGAGTAAAATGCTTCAAGGTGAATAAACTAAGAATTCATGTAACTTGAAGTTCATGTGGTTTACTATCCAGCAACGTGAACTAGCCAAGAGAAAGAATTTAAACATGGGACACACAGAGTATGGTTGACAACCAGAGTGTAGCCCATGTTGCTTACTTGCATTGTTAGAAAATTGCAGGGAAATAATGTCTACTTCCAGCAGCCTGGGCTGGAAAGAAACTACTTCAGTTCACCTCCAAGGCTTTGACCCAGATAAACCTAGTAAATTTCTTTTTGACAAAATGTGATGCTGGCCTTTCACCTAAAGTCATACTTGAGATGGTAATTGCATTTAGATGATTTTAAAATTTGAAACTTTCTGCTAAATCCAATTCTTTAACATGACTCCTTGGGTTATAAGTTAAAAAAACCCCTTATGACAGCTAGTAATAATCTTACTCTTAATTATAACAAACTGTTAAAGTGCCTAAATAAAACAATACTTTACTTACTTATATATTTGAATGCTTCTAAAAAAGAACACAAGTACCAGAAAACAATGATTATTCAAAGCTCTTCCTGCTTCTGAAAACTATTTTGGGGGAGGGAGGAGAAGGTGATTCTAAAAGCAGTTAGTGCTGTTTGCTTGGTGTACAGCTGAAACCTGGATGGTTACTTAATGGTCAGCTCTGTTAAGAGTGCAGATCTGAGTCACTATAATGTGTTTGGAAGAGTTCCTGAAAGGACTTGCTACATTGCATGCCTTCTAAGGGCAGTGAAAGGTGATGCAATATCTTCAATAGATCACACAGCAACAAGGTGATTAAATCAGCATGGCAAGTTTCACAGCAGTTTGAGCTGATAGCAGTGCATCTTTAAATGCTATGTTAATACTTTTAGTTCATTTACTGAATCCAGTGAGGATAAACTAATTGAATCATAATACCATTAACATGTTACAGATGGGAGATCCCAAGAATCATTGTCTCCTTCAGGCTCATTTTCTCTTTAGGTCAGTATTTGGTAAGTACTTAATGGCTAAATTGTAATGGAGTGCTAATTACCATATAAGTAATGGACCCTGCAATGTGAAGACTAGCTCTGAAGAGAATAATGATTTTGCGGACTGACAGAAATGTTTTTTATTTTTAGTTTTCCTATAAGTGTGCACCGAGACTGGAGACCATGTTCTAGAACAAAACAATGTAACAGACAATCATCCAATCCCTATGCTAAGTGCTAGCAAATGTAAAGATTGTGGGTTTGGTTTCACTTTGATTGGGAGTTGGTTTGTTTGGGTTGATTTTTGTTTGTTGGGTTGTTGTTGTTTGTTTTTTTTTTTTACTTTGTTTTTTGGGCTTAATTTTTGTTTGTTTGTTTGATTTTGTGGTGGTGTTTGGGTTTTTTCTGTTTGTTTTTATTGTGTTGTTTTTAACGCATCTCTTTACTGAGGAGCTTAATAAACAGCATACTTCTCCATTACGCAGTATCAACTATGGATAGAGAATCATTCCAATGGATGTCATTGCCTTCTTGTGGATAATATACATAGCAGTTCACAGTGAAGTAATGTATGAAGTTAAAAATTGGATGAGTGCAATCTAACTGTGAATGCAGTAGGGTAGGAGCACCAAAGCACCAGTTTCCATGGGAAATGCTATGTTTGTAATCAAGCAGTTGGTCAGGTAATTCTCTACTCTGTCCACCACTGGTGTAAGGTACATGTTTGATTCAGTTCTCTTTGGTTTGTGAAATACAAATTCAAAATGGACTGCTGGCATGTAGTCTGAACTTCTGTGTTACTGTCTATGAAGAACAACATTCCTCAGTGTCTGTTTAAGTAAGGTTTTCTTAAATTAAACAAAAATAAAATAAATCCATTTTTGACTTTGTTTTCATAGTTTTATGATTTAAAATAATAATAAAACACCCTGTGGTTAATTATTTTAAGCAGATACACTTTATCTTTTGCTTGTTAGGACTTGAAGAAAGCAGGAACTAACGCTCACTTAGAAAAGCCTGGGAAAGTTGACATGGCAGTATGCCCTGATGCTCAAGTAATAACGAGATCTCCTGGGCTAGTAAGGTTGGGGGTAAATTCCAGTAAGAAATAACAAAAATAGTTTTTTATGGGGAATTTGGTTGTTTCAATGGCTAAATACTGCTATGCTTGTCTAGCTTGTGTTGACTTCAGATTTCATGTGTTACATGTCACTTTCCCCTTCAGATCTCTCTTTTGTGAAGTATCTATGTTATTGGTCTTGTCAAGGGAAGCTTTCTTCTTTTTCTGAAATGTTTTGGGGTCCTACTGTTCTCAGAGGTCTATGAGATAATAATAAAAAAAAGTCACAAATCAATAGCCATGTTAAGTGCTAAGCCTTCATTTACTTTACAACTAAACTCAGCTTCCACTCTTCCCTCCCTCCCAAATTGGTCCCTTTCAGTCTTGTAAACTTTTTTCCCTAATATTCCTCACTTTTGAAAGTTAACAAATCGCCTAGTAAAATAACAAAAAGGTTGTATGTTTTGTTTTCTATGTGTTTCCCCAGAGGAAACTTCATTACAGAAACTGTAATCTCTTTTAAAACCCTTTGTTGATAGTTTGGAAGTATTATGAAGAAGGAATACACACAGGAAATTTATTTGTAAGAAGGAGAAAAGTACGGTGCTTGGGAACAGAGCAGTTGCTCTCCAAGACCAAATTTTTTTTACCCAAAAAATCCACTTTACTGTTGTTAATAGTGGGCAGCAATGTATGTTTGCAAACATTCCTCTGATAAGCACTTTTGAAGAAAGCACATGTAAAAGTATATTCCAAACCACAGAATATACTCTTACTTTTGGAGGACAAATATAGTACTCTCAGCACAGGTGGCTCCAGAACTGAGAAGTGCTAGAGGCCGAGAGAAGGAAAAAAAAAAATCTCCTAACTCCTCAGCCAACTGGGGGTGAGGAGGACCATTATGGCATCTCTTAGTCTTTCCCTAAACATGACATACTGGACATAGTATAATGATCTAGGTGGTACTCGTGGTCTGAATTCAGCCATTGTATGTGTTCACATCCTGTAATTTTTTTTTTTAATGAGAGAATTCTGGCACTTTCCAGACTAAAGAGGCCTTGTAAATGTAATTCAGTAAGAACAGCATTGGAGATCTGCTCTGAGTCTTGTGGACTAGATATAAATCAGTGAAGAAACTTTAAGATTTTTGAGGGAGATCCTCACTGAGATACATGCTACCTTTAAGTTTGTATGATGCTAACACCAACTATATGATTTCTCATTTACCTTGAAATGTGTTAGTGGGAGGATGTAGTCTAAAAGTGACACACATTTGAATTGTCCTAACACATGTCTGTAGCCCCCTGAAACACTGGTGTTCTATGTCAAAGATCAATGATTTAATAGCTAAATTCCCTGTCAAATTTATGACCCAAGCTTAAGTTCTCTGCCCTGTCTTGTTGCTTTAAGACTAAGACAAAGAATTTTATTTCCTTTCTCCAGAAAGGATGTATGAAAGGAGATGAGGAGATTTCTAATTTATTGATTGGATTTGAAGTAATTTCTTTTGAAAACTAGCAACTGACCCTGTAAGCAACATTTAGTGAAGGCTCATTAGTGTTTCAGTCCCTGTGTTCACTTAGGTCTTTCATCATACGTCATTACTGTTCTACAGAGGATCTTTGCTCTTGATTGCTAATTCCTGCATAATCTATCACCAAAGTTCACAGGAAGATTTTTTTGCTTAGTGTGTCCAGATTAATATTGCTTCTACTTTGAGCACACTTTCAGTTCTGCTTCTTGAGTGGGAATATCCAACAAGCTCTGTTCTGTGTGCCAGTTTCTGTGCTCTTATACTGAACTTCCTTACTTTACTGAGTTTGAGCTGAAGGAATCAATCTCATTATGCTGTAAGGACAGGATAACAATTTAAGAGTGATCACACTTCCCTCTTTTAGTCTGTCGTATTGTAGCTCAAGTTGCCTGTCTGAACTGCAGTGGGAGGATAAACAGGCTTGGAAAAAAACAAAGACTTCCACTGACAGGATTTGCAGTTTATCTGCTGTATGATCACTTTTCCCTTAAAAATGTTCTGTTTGGGTGAACATGTATGATCTGCTTTCCCTCATTACTTTCCCTTTTTCAACACACATGAGTTTATCTAATTGACCTTCTTCTTTCCATATTCATGGTCACATCCTTTCTGTAGCCATCATCAGCCACTGCAACTTCTGTTCATTATATCAGCCATCACACTGCTGACAGGACTTTAATTGTGGAGTAAAGACAAATTTCATCCTTGACATATTAGCATGCAAATCATCCTCTTTCCTGTGACCTTGTCAAACATCCTCATTCAGCCTTTCTTCTGACATTTGTAAATAGTAATGACTCTAATTGACTCCAAAGACTTAAAACCACATAAATATAAACCCTACCTTATTTTTGCTTTGGTGATGTGTGAGAAGGACACGCTTTGATCTCAGTTACATCAGTGTAAATAATGCTGATCCTTGGTTACAGTGGATGGCATTTGTCCTGCTGTGCTTATGAGCAGAACCTGTCAGCAGGGACAGAAATGTCAAGGAAGTGGCATTTGACAAGAAGTGTGCCTCATGCATGCCGAGTGTACACCTTGGGTTTGTCTGAAAGCTGAGTTAGGTGAAAGATTTGTTCAAGCCCATGTCAGCTTGTTAACAGGTTTTTGAGACTGAGCATGGTGTATTTGCTGTTACACTGGCTGTTGGTTGACGGTGTGCAGCCCGCCTTTGCTGCAGAAACATAGAGCAGTGCGGTACACAGACAGGTTTTGCTGCTTCAGGCTCTGCAGGAGTGGGCCTCCACCGAGGTTTCTAGAAATAAATGTCTGAGGCTGTGATTAAAAAACATTCTGAGATACGATCCACGACATGGATACTGCAGTGACTAAATAGGGAGTGAAGGCTTCTTATTTATGGCAGCTACTGTTGCAGGAGAAGAGTCAGAGATCACTCAGATATCTGATCTAGTTGTTAGCTTATTGAGTTCTAGTTAGTAAATTTAGGTATGTAAAATATTTAATAAGTACAGTTGGGTTGGTGATCAACGTACAATTTACTACACTTGAAGTTAATATGGGATATGAAGATTATTGTGTAAGCTTATTGTATGTATTTTAAATGTTACATGTATGCAAACAATGTCACCAATCAAAGATGTCTGATGTCGGATAAGAAATATCTCAGCCTTGAGGGGTAACCTGGAGAGGTGTCCCTGTTCAAAGGAAGATCACTGCCATGCAGCCAGATGTTATGAAGGGAGAACTCATCATGGTGGAAGATATTTCTGATATGAAGTGATTGATTTGTAGTAGGATTTTCTGCTGTGTTAATGCAGTTTCCTGTGCTTAGCAGCCCAGTCTTCAGTCAAACAATTTTTTTTTTTTTTTTTTTTTTTTTTTTTTTTTTTTTTTTTTTTTTTTTTTTTTTTTTTGCTCTTCCCTTTTTCGTCCCTTCTATCTGCACCTCTCTTGTCCATTCTCTTCTCCTG
>WTSP01009241.1:0-29923 GCA_025331215.1 Actenoides lindsayi
TGCCCCTTGTTCTGGCACTGGGCACCATTGAAAAGAGCCTGTCCCCATCCTCTTGCTCCCCATGGGCCCTTTAGCTATTGATCAGCATTGATCAGATCCCCTCTCAGGCTGCTCTTCTCCAACTAAACAGCCCCAGGGCTCTCAGCCGTTCCTTGGCACAGAGATAATTCAGGAAAGGGAGAAACATCCAGGAAACTTAAGGCTTTCCGCCTTTGTGGAACAGGTCTTTAGTGACAGGAAAGGCAAGTCCTGTGCTGGTTTTCTGTACTTTATATGTCAATCAGCCTTTCTCTGTTTAGCTGTTTGGCAGTGAAGCTGCAGGAGGGTTTGATAAGGTGGCTGTCACTGTGTTTGTATCCTACAGGATGCTGGTTTGCTGAGTGAGGTAGAACTCCTGGTTAGGTGAACCAGTTGCTTCATTACTTTTTGGCAGAAAAAAGCTGTCCTGTGACACCGAAGTGAGTGTTGTGAAAATAACAGTGAGTGGTGGCCCCGTGTCAGGTTGGCTTCTCTAGCAGAAGGTGGTTGCTACAGCAAAGGGCCAGAACCACAGCTCATTGCCTCCTCCAGAGAGCTGGCTGCTGATCTGATTCCTGCAGACACAACCTTGGGCTTCTGATCATTAGAGCCTCGGAGTCTGACCCAGAGGACCATCATTCGGCAGGGATGCAGATTTGAGACGAGTAAATGCTTTAGGCAGAGTTTGGAATGCTTTAGGGCCAGCATTATTTCCTGAAGTGACTGCAGTACAGTTTTGCTCTAAGGAAATTTGTCTTCGCTTTTGATGCCCAAACTGGTGCAATTTGGGCAGAAACTTTCCATGCCCTGTGGGGAAGGTCCTGTCAGGCTGTGCTCTGTTCTGCTCAACTGGGCAGTCAGCTAGGTTTTGATTAGAAACCTTTCTTACTTTGTAATTAAATTCTCATTTCCAAAGAAAACACAGTTTTCAAGTCTAAACCAGCCAACTAATTTCTTAGTGCTTCCAATTGGCTTTGTACAAAGTGGGACTCAAAACTTGAAAAATTAGTTTCAACCCTTCCACACAGCACTGCATGTTCCAATGAGGGAGGATAAAAAATGCCAGCAAACGGTGTCTCTTATGTGCCTTTGTGGGTTTTCTTTAAGAATTGTCAGCTTTCATTCATCAAAAATAATTTTACACTTGGCTTCCCTGATTTTTAATTAGTATTTATCATGTAAAACTATAACCAGAGAGCTCCTAGACACTTTGAACAGGAAGCAGGTAAATAATCAACGCTTTCATGAAGACCTCTCTGGTTTGGCGTAAATTTGTTTTCTCAGGTTGTAATTATCAGGCATAGTCCTAAATTGCTCTGCTTCTTACCTCCTGTTGCCTTGATAATTTTTCCTATATTTGTCATCTCTCCCGAGAACTGTATTTTTAATGGTTAAGTTAAAGGAAACCTCCTGTGTATTATCATGTGTATTCTGATTAGTACAACTAATTGCAAAGAGTACATTTGAAAGAAAATCAAGGAGGCTGTATTTTGCAGCTCAGTTTCATTTGCATGCTGGTTTGGAGCACAAGGAATTGTGAATACAGCCAGTGACAAGTATAAAAAATTTAGCTTGCCTTCAAGTATACAGCCTATTTGTATCCACAGTTTTAAGCATAAGCAGCAGAGCCTTTGTGTAAAGCCAGGTTATAAAAACCTCAGTTGTCATTTAACCTAATATTTTATATTGGGTAAGAAATAGTGAGGATGAGTTGGGCTGGGGGAAGAAGGTGCTTTAGCTGCTCACATGGGGAATGAGAGTGTCCAAGTGGTTCTGTTAAATTAATTCTCTTTAATTTGCTAATGGGTTAACCATGTTTAAATTGACTAACAATGGTGTTTTAAAGTAAATATTTTTCCTAATGTCTTCATAATCTTTGTGGGGTATTTGGTTTTCTAATGTGATCGGTCTTTTAATCCTCTTCTACGTGGCCAGTTGCAGGCCCTTTCCTGAAAAGAGAGATCAAAAATAACTCTGAGAGTTTTCATAGGATAAGAGGGAATGGCCCAGTGATGGATACCCAGGGAAGCTGTTAAAAACATCCATTAAAAATTTGTCAACAGCTTTGGTACCCTCAACATATATTTACTTTTCAGATATTTCCTTTAGATATTAATATAATGAATGGTCCACTGTAAGGGAAGCTGTAATGGCCCACTCAGACTCTTCTCTCAGTTTGGTGGGATGCGAGGAGGGTAGTTGCCCTGATCTTCTCCTTTTCCAGTTTAGCCATGGTTTGGCAATCTGAAAATACAAATTTCTGCTTTTACACCACTTTTTGCTGGCCTGACGTGGTGTTCCAGGCAGATGTGTCTGTAGGACTGAACCTTCTTCTGGAAAAAGGTAGGGATTTCTGAACAAAGCACGTGGTCTGTACGTGAAATGTCCATGGGTAGAGGGAAGGTAGAAGAAGAAAGACATTAAACTTGTATAAATTACTCCAATTTGAAAAGGGTAGGTCCTCAGAAGTCTATCTACAACCCATCAGTTACCCTAACCCAACATTCACTGCCGTGACTTATGCATGGTCTGTGGACGTTCTACCAGGCTACTGGAAGGAAATTGGTGAGGGAGTTGTTTGTAATTAGAACCTGGGGTCCTTACTGTCTCTTTTAGCTCTTTTGAAAGTGGGAAGGAAATGGTTTTCCTTCCCCCTGATGAGCGTTTGAAATATGTTCGCTCTGGTAGCAGAGATCTCACTTTTGCCATCAGAAGAACTGAGTACAGTTGGCAGTGTCCTCACCAGGCTCATCCCAGCTGCCATTTCACTTCACACAAAGCCCTCACAAATAAAGAAGCTTTTCGTTGAGCTTGTTAAATGCATAATATTCTCAGGATTGCTCCTGAGCTACATTATTCTTGTCCAGTCTTCCTCCAGAAGTGTCTACCTGTGGAGTTATTAAGGAATGTGTATTGTGCAGACTCATTATATCTTATTTTCATCAAAATTAACTTCCTGCTGCTTGGAGCTTGTATTTCTGTGTGGACAGGGGAATGTTCACAGGAACTCCAGGAAGGGTAAACTGTTTCTAACAGATGTAGCTCCTGTCACTGTTTCAAACATAACGTTTCTTCTTTTCTTGTGCCAGGAAAAGAAAGCCTTTGTGCAGCAAGTTGCAGGCACGTTCAGGAATAGGCTCAGCATAAAAAGCAGCTTTTTGTGGCTAGATTTGCTCCCTGGTTGGGTTCACTGTGGCACTCCCTGAACTCAGGTTGGTGGGGAGGGAGCAAGGCTACCTGTGAGAGTACTTACCCATGCAGCAGGGAGTGTCTGCCATGGTAACTTAACAAAGGAATCGTGTCTGCTTCCAGAATTCATCTTGTAGTAGGCTGGGTACAGCCTGTTGCAATGTCTATAAAGCATTTTTCAATTCTTAGTCAGATATTCTCTGGAGAGATGCTATTTCCATCTTCATCCACCTGTTACTAAATGGTTTGCCAACATAAGATGGTTTTAAGGACATTTTGCTGCAAATCTCTCCCTCCCAGTAGAAAACAAGTAATCCAATGTTTTCATGTAAGGACCAGGTCAGTGTTGTAAGACATTGGTGCAGACAAGGGCATGCTGAATACTCTTAAGCCCATCTGTCCCCAAAACTGCTGAGAGCGGAAGAGGTTTTTTCATCCTTTGGGAGCTAAACAAGGATCACTGGGGTTTTGAGGGTTCTGAACCACTTGGTTCATAGAATCAGAGGAGCCCGTGCATCTGCATCATCAGATTTTCCTATGGGTGTAGGAGGCACCTGCTGCCTGCCTCAGCTGCCTGGTAGAGTCAGATGGGTTCACAGTGCTTGTGACACTGTGCTCATCTACCTACACTACTGTCTTCATGGGTCATGTTGTGAAGACGATGAAATCTTCTGTGCTATGTCACATACCTTGCTCAACACGTAATAACCAGTGCAGTTTCCAAAAATACACATCTAAGAATACTCACAGCTTGGACAGTAGCACTTACCTTGTTTTGAAAAGGTGCTTTAATTGCTCAGTATTCACCTCAGCCTCACTTAACTTTTTCATCATCTCCTGTTCTTTGAATCATCTGAGCCTTGGTGAATAAACACTAAATCTTACTCCGTTATTACGCAGACAATTATCTTGTTGCTTGACCACCCTCAGTTCTGCATTTGTTAGGTTTTTTTGTGTAGTGTTTAAATGTATTTGCGTAATTTTATTTCATAGGAAGTAAGAACAGAATCTATTGCCAGACCTTTGGAGATAAACGAGGCCGAGAAGGTGATGAAAATTGCCATTGACTGTGTTCTGGTAAGCAAAATGATATTTATTTAATTGTGAAATTCTTGTTCCTCTCCTGCAAGAAGAACGTAACTCTTTTCATTGTCAGTCTACGGCTAGGAGTGCCAAAGCACATGTCCCTTTCAGCTGGCTGGACCAAGTACCACTGCACCTGGTTAGTTAACAGCTAATGTTGAACTTCAGTTAATGGCTAATTCAGACTATGGTCTTTAGGTAATATCATTAGGTAATGTCTCTCTCTTGGGAGAAAACACATTTCAGTCATATTCCCTGCCTCTCTTAGGAACTCAGTAGTAGCCCCAGAAGCCCAACAGGAGGAATAAAAGTTGCCTAAATCAGCACAGAAATCTACATCCCACCTACGCTGTCTAAGCCTTGTAAAGTCTGCAGAGTCAGGGCTGTGAGGGGGGTACTTGGTAACTTAGAGTGTGCTGGTACCTCTGGAGTTGTGAAGTTGGCTCTGGAAGCAGTATGGCTGAGCTGGCCAAGGCGTGAGGAGAGCTGACACTCTGCTAATTAGTGCCACACCAGTGCATTGTTATTGGTCTTTTTTTGGAGGACCTTTTGTCTGTTCCAGTCTTGGCAACAATGTCCTTGCTCCAGTGCTTGAGTTCCTGCACTTCTGAACTGTTAGCTGCACTCACAGCCACTGCACAAGTATGGTGGTTAATTAAATCTTAGTGATTACTAGTAGTTATTTAACCTCAGACTGTATACAGTCTAATTGTGTAATTATAAAGAGTGGAGTTCCAGATTTAAACAGCCAAGGCATAATCAATAGATGCTCCAGGCAATCTTTCCTTGTGTTTCTGCTCCTACTTGCAGTCTATATATGGAGTTATAATGGTTGTTAATATGCGGTGCTGCTAATAAACTAACAGCAGCATGGCAGAGCAATTGGCTTCTTGGGAAACAGCAGTAACATCTACCTCAGCTAGTTTGGTTCTGGGCCAGTTGATGAAATGACCTGTTGTAGCTGAGCAGCACCTAACTGGGATTTCAGCAGGTCTGAAGTCCTCTCTTTCTCACTCAAAAGGTGCTCGTGGTTTCTTAAGCATGAGCACCTCAAATGTACTCAGTTTGTTTTAATAAGCTGGGATATTTCCACTTCCCACTTGTGATTCCTGTAGCACATGTTGTAATGTTTGGGATGCTTCCCAGATTTTGAGAAAGCAAGACTTAGAAAAGGATAAAGATATTTGGACAGAGTAAGTTCTTTATAAAGTGACCTTTACCTGGAAGAGAAAAAAACAAGAAAGATGGAAGCCTAAAATTCCCTAAAGTAGTTCCAAGAAGTAAATGTGTTTCTCATCTGCATTTATTCAGATATGTACAAATCAAGAGATGTCCTTGCATACCCTGTCACATATTTTGAGGAGGCTTCTTCCTATTTTTTACTACTTTTTCAGTGAGAAGGAAAAATAAAGTTAAAGCTGAGGGCAAGCTGTGTTGTTTTGGTTTTTTTTTTCTTTTGTTCTTTAAGAATGTCTGAAAAAAAACCCCAAAACAACAGGTATTTTAAACTTGTAAATATCCAGTTAGTTCACTGTTCTGGCCACAAAGAACATTTTCATTTTATGTTCTAGCTCATTGTTA
The DNA here is from genome assembly GCA_025331215.1 of Actenoides lindsayi. Lineage (NCBI taxonomy): Eukaryota > Metazoa > Chordata > Aves > Coraciiformes > Alcedinidae > Actenoides > Actenoides lindsayi. The sequence continues at coordinate 5,872 of WTSP01009241.1, forward strand.
AAATGTTACTGGATAACATGAGATGCGAAATTATACAGAAGAACGTTCAGCATCTGAAAGATAATTCCAGTTATTCCAGTGCAAGCCATGCTTCACCATTCTTCTCTTTTAGGAACAAGTCCAAAAGACTAAAGACATGTTGAGTAACGTGGCTTTGGATGAAGCGAACTTGGAAGCCAAGATTGAGAAACGAAAATTGGAACTGGAAAGAAGTCAGAAGAGGCTACAGACTCTGCAAAGTGTTCGGTAAAGATTATGAACTGATTATCTACTGCATTAATGAGTGTTAGCATAAATGATGAACCTGTGCATTGTTAATGCTTACAGCAGCAAGCCTGCAATGAGACTGAAGTGATGGCCTGTGGAAGAGAGATTCTTTTCTCTAGAAATGCCCAGTCTGGGTTGTAATTGTTCATTTTTCCATTACCCTGTATTTGAAATCAGAATTTCAGGGCTGTGGAGAAAATAAGTTCACCATGCATCCCTCATTAGGATCAGATCCTCAAGCAGTGATACAGCCTGCCATAAAATCAAAATGTCCACATTCACAGTTTGGGTGGATTCCTTGCCCTTAATTAAGATGCACATTTATAGAGTCTGCAAGATCATGCTCTATTTTTAACCTACCATAAAAAAAAAAAAAGGAAATATTAGAAAAGGGAGGGATGACATTGCTTCATATACGTGTTTTGGTCTGTAGCACTCTGGAGGAAGTGTATGGGGTAGATGTGAAGCATCAGATAGTAATAGCATTCCTTGGGATGCAGCAGTTTGCTCTAGTTTAAGGATGCCATTGCTTACTGGTGTCAAGTCTAATTACACTTGTAATGATGCAGCACAGTTTTGTAGCAAGCGAGTCTTCAAATATGAAGGCCATTTACCAACCATGCTACAAGCTGCTTTTTTGAATCATGAAACAGCAGGATAGTTAAGTTGGTTTTGCCTGCTAAAGGGGCCAAACCACTGCCTTTCTTCTTGTTGGAATGGAAATGGCAGTGGATACACAGCAACCTTTCCTTCTCTTTATGTAACTTTGCAGGATAGTTTAATGAGGTTTTTTGTTTTGTGCTTGTAGTCTCTGAAGTAGCGCAGAACCTTAAAAACAAAATATCCTTTTAGATTCATTTAGTAGATGTGGAAAGGAAGCTGCAAACCCCAGAATGCTTAGTTCAGAATTCTGCATGTGAAGGTCAATATGTTGCTGAGTAGTTTATGCTTGTTCTCTCCAGTCCTGCTTTTATGGATGAGTATGAGAAGATTGAGGAGCAACTGCAGACACACTACAGCAGTTATCTAGAAAAATTCCACAATCTGACCTACATGGAGCAGCTCCTGGATGATTATCGACAGACAGAGCAAGAGATGTTTGAGGTAAGACAGCTTAGAAATGCTCAGTAAGACAACGTATCCCATAGTTCTCAGCCTTATAGCATAAAATGTTGTAATGCCCCTTTGCCAAAGCTGCACATTACCAGTTGTAGAGCTAGCTCTGAGTGACTGGCAGTTCAATGACAACCAGGGAAGCATAACTGCTCTTGGACAAGTGTGATAGTACAGCTTTATTTTTCGAGATCATGAAGATAAACTGGTGTAGTGATGCCCCTTTCCAGTCCCTGACTCCCTCCGACGCACTATCAGTGGATGGGTTTTGTTCATGAAGAATGTTTTCCTCATTTCCAAATCTTCCTTTTACTACATACAGTGTTATTAGGTGCTTATTTTTATCGTCTGCCAACAACTAATGTATAAGGGTTTCTCAGCACAAGGCTCTTTGGTTTCCTCCTAGTAGTCCTCTTCAATAGAACAGCAGTTGCTGAAAAGATCAGATAACGCTGGAATCCTCTCACCCAGACTTCATTTCTGTTTGGCAGAAATTCTGCTTTCTGTTGACTTGCTGAATTGTGTCGATTCAGTGCGATTCCCTGGGTTGTATCCTGCAGGATAATCTGCATCTCTAGCTCGGCTTGCTCCCTGCTTTTCTTTGGGTGTTTAGTGAACTGCAGCGCTTCCAGATGACCTTTCGTTCAGCTTCCTGTAGCTTCATGTTTTACTTGTTTGGCTTTTCATCCTTCTCGTAGTCATTACCTGGTGTATCTTTTCTTCTTCACAGAAAACATTTTTCAGTGAACAATCTCCCCTTGGACCTTAACACCGGTGGGTGTGCAATAAGTTGAGTGAACCAGTGCTTCCTCTTTCTGGATCGTCCTATCTTTCGTATGCAGCTCATGATTTATTTTGTCAATGCAGCTTACTCTTGTTCCTGGCAGAAATACAGGAGCGCTGTGCGTAATGTTCCTTCTATCTGGCTCTGACTCCATGTTTTGCTTTTGACATGTCTACTGATGTGTAAACAAAGCAGTTTGACTCCAACTTTTTTAGTCTTCTCTTTTGAAGGATTCATACCCATGTTGAGGTATAGTACAATTTTGTGACCTGTGCTTAGGCTGCAAATAAGACTCAGTAACTTTATAGTCCCCCTTCTCCTATGATCTCTCTTGCATCTGGAAGATACCTTTTCAGAAAGCCTTGTCATACTATGCAGAAGCCTCCCCTTTGGTCATCACCTGCACTCTGTCCTTGTGTGCCTGAACCACACTGAACCACATACAGGGGGTTTCATGACCAAGCTTCAGGCCATTCTGCAGTCCGGAGAAAATGTGGGAATTCTCATCACCATTTGGACACATGAAAAGGTGTGCTGTGTTCTCTTGAGAACTTGAAATATTTTGCTACATTGTTTTCTGGAGGGATAAAATAACAGTCTTTTAAAAGATAACATGGGCTTTTGACAACTTGTTAACCGGTGTGAACTAATTTCCCAGTAGCCTCTCTTTTTATAACCACTATCACTGCAGATGTCATTTCACGTATTTCTAATCCATAGTCAGCTCTATGTTTTCATACATCTTGTTTTATAATATTCTAGTTCTTCTACATATCTTTGGCCAAAGAAAAAAAGCCCTCAGTTAAATCATAGTCTTGAAATGGAGCCTAAAATCTGATTTTTCCCTTCTGTTCAATGGCCATTGAAACTTAATACCAAAAGTAGAAATGTTTTGAACTACCTTCAAGTGTTTATAAATTCACGCACAGACGTTAGTGATGAGGCTTACAGCTCTTCAGGGGATTTTTGTGAAAAGATAGTAGGATGAAGAAAAAAGCCTTTGTCATTCAAGGCTGTGCCCATGGTTAGAATATGAAGACCACTTTTTGTTTTCCCTTTTCTTCTTCTTTTTATGAGACACCTGGAAATCTACCCATATGGGTTGGCTTTTCATTTCCTAGGATAAGCAGTTAACAATGCTTCAGTGTTGTGCAGAATTAAAGAATATATAAAAGCTTGAGACAAAAAGACATGGTTTGTCTCTGCACACTTCTGTCACTTGTAATGTGCAGGCTGCATTAGCAGCTATCAGGACTGGAAGCATCTTTAAGATGTGTTCTATGCTCAAACCAAAATGCCCTCGGGTCTCCTGCACTTGGAATGTTTTCTTGCTGTGTCTGCTGGTCCATACTTGTCTCTCTCTGTGACCTCAAGTCAAGTTACTTGTGCTGAACCCTATATCTGTTAAATACATTGTGTTAGCTTTAAACCAGCATGAAGTTCACCTGTCAAGTCTAGTTCTGTAGCTTGAGCTTAACCCAAAAAGTACCCAGAGATCATTTAATTTTGCTTCCTGTGTGTTAGTCTATTAACCCTTTTCACTAGGAAGTATTTGGGAAAACTCAAAACAAAAAGGGGGAGGGAAAGCTATGCTTGACAGTTGTTCTTAAGAACTGGAGAGAGGAGTATGGGGATCAAGAACAGAAAATTGGAGTATCTAGAAATACTTAGAATATTTAAAGGATGAGGTTCTAACCATCTCTTTGTGGGCATTGTGGGCAGCAACGCAGTGACTCAGCCGTGAGTGCTTTGTTGTGGAAGCTGTTGCTGTGGTAGAAGAGATGGCTCTGCATGTGTCTCTATTACAGCCAGATTCTCAGGAGTGCTAGAATCCAAACCATTATTTTAAAGTCTTTATCAGGCTCCAGAACTTGGTAGCTGGTGCCTACAAAAGCAAGAGACTTGCTGGTGTGCTCCAAACCAATGGGGGGACTTTTTTATCTTTTATGTTAAAAAGCCTGTGCACTGCTTAAGCCATTTCAGATTAGTTGCTTGCTAGCCTGGAACATCAGGACATTTCTCTCACTTCTGTCAGTCTTGATCTGCTTTTCAGGTGGTGCTTCATCACCTTTGGTAACTTGTTATTTATATAAATATATAAATTGTTATTACATGTTTGAGAAAAAGCAGTTTGCTCCAAACTGATGCTATATCTTGTGCTAAAGTTTGTCATCTCCATGTCATTTTTAGAATCAACAGAGACAAAGTAACTAGGATAATTGCATTTAATCTATTTTAATACTCTATCCAGCTGACAAAAAACACTGAAAATTGTGTTGATTTTTTTCAACCCTGATTTGTCTTTTGTTCCACCAGACAAATCTTCAGTATCTTCTGTAGTAGAAGTGAGAGTCAATTCTTTTATCATCTCTGTATATTTTGTTTAATAGCTTGCCAGAAAAAAAGCACCAGCTATGTAATCAGGTTAATCCAGCACTCCACGTTCAGTACCAAGGACTGATTCTTGGACCCCTTTCCTTGCCTAGGTGCGTGGTTTTAAGTGGAATTTTTGTTCTGTTTGAGAGACTCTTGCTGAATAACGAGACTAATCTCTAGCACTCTTAGACTTCAAGCTCTATTGGTACCCTGCTGACATTGTGCAGCTAATGACCTGGGCCAGAGTGTGGTTCCTAATTACAAAAGTGATTTAAAGATTGTACCCAAGCACACAATTTTAATTAAGTGCCGGTGAGCAGTTGGCGCTCTCCAGCCTTTCCAGACTGCAGTGCCGGTCGTTTGAGTGGATTTTTTTTGTTTGGTTTGCTCTTCCCTGTGGTGGGCATACAGTCGCGTGGAGAGGAGAGCGCTGTAGCTCCCGTTGTTGGCTGGAGCTTCCTGTTCTCTTTGCCTCCCAGTGTCAGCAATGACACAGAGCACTGGTTGGAGAGAAATCGCCGGGAGTCTCCTGCCAGGTGCTGGGCTGAAAAATCTCTCTCTGTGTTAAAAGGAACTTAAAAGGCTTGGTTTTGAGCCTGAACTGAATGAATTGCCAGAATGGAACAGTTAACTGATGATGAAATTACCACCTGCAGAGCACCTGCCCATTTGCTGTGGAAGCCCTTTGAAATGTATGAAAAATAGGAAATTATTTATCTGTTCTCAGCTCTCATTTGTGAAGACATCGGAAGTCCTCACAGGACTCCTCCTTTGAGCAAGTTTCTCACACTTATTGACAAACTGTCATGCACTGCATATTATTGGATCCAAGGAATTTAAACAACGGTCTTTCATCTTTGCAGTTTCCTTAGCCTATTTTCATTCTCAGCCACCTCTTTTATTCTGTTCCTGTTCTCTTGTGCTGCTCGTGGAATTAATCCATCTTCTTGTGGTGCTGTGCAGTAGCAGGGATTTATGTGCCATGTCTCCTCAAAGATTTGTTCTTATTCTTCTACCTTGTGAAAGAATTCAGCACACTTCATTAATTTTTATCCTGTTTTAAAGATGAAATTGTTTCTGATGTTTAGACATGAAAGCTGTAGAACTTTGGCTGCTCTAGAAATGAAAGTTTCAGATGTTTTCAGATTTGGGAGTCAACATTTTCTCTGGACTTTAAATGAATGCCTCTCTTCTAAAAGACAACACATACTCATGGAGTTCAAAGAGACATTTTTGAAACTAGCTTGGCTAATGGCAGAATAATTTGGCAATATCTTTTAGCATTTGCCTTTTCTCTAGACAGAACATGCTTATTCTTGAGATGGAGGAGAGAATCAGAAGAGTACAAGTGCGGAAGCTCACAAGTTGAGATAAAGGCAGTTTATTAGCTACACTGAAAGCTGGGTACACAAGCAAAGCAAAACAAGGAATTCCTTCCCCACCTCCCATCAGTGGGCAGGTGTTCAGCCACCTCCAGGACAGCTGGGCTCTATCACACATAGCAGTTACGTGGGAAGACAAACACCAGCACTCTGAATACCCTCCCTTCCTTTGTCTTTTCCCAGCTTTAAATGCTGAGCACGATGTATGTGGTCTGGAATATCCCTTTGGTTGGTTGGGCTTTAGCTGTCCTGGCTCTGTCCCCTCCCAGAATCTTGTGCACCCCCAGCCCACTTGCTGATGGGGTGGGGTGAAGAGCAGAAGAGGCTTTGATACTGTGTAAGCTCTTGAGATTGCTTAAACCATTTTTCTTTTTATCATTTTTTTAGATACTACTGTCAGTAGAAGCAGTCCATTGTGATTAAGCAAGGAAAAGCCAAATAAACAGACTGCATTGTGACTTTCCCTTTGCAACTCACCCTTCCTGAGCAAAATCCTCTCTTCATTAAACTAATGTGGTTTTTTTATCAGAGCTCCACACCTGAAGCAGATGCTTTATTCTGAATATGCAGATAATGGGGATATCTGAGTTCTGCTGCGCTCTGAGATACTCCTTGGTTCTGCTGCTGCTCATGTTTCTCTGCATTGAGCGATCCCCTTGGAAATATTAAATCCAGACATTTCCATTGCCATGTCTGCTTACTGAAATAGCCAGACAGAAGGTTAACAGGAAAAGTGGTTGGTTGCAGTCTTTAATCTTTTAACCAATGTCCTTTTGAATTATGGCTGTTTGGTGATATTTTTATAGGTACCAGAAGAGCGCTTCTGGTCCAGTGCTGCTGAATGATATTGAATATCAGATGTAAAAGGAACCACAGAAGTCTTAACTGTTGATTGCTTCTGGTTTGGCATTTAGGCCAGTATACAAGCATGACAGTACTGGTGTGCTGAGACACACAAATCCCATAATGGAGAAATGTGGGGAAAAAATAGAGGAGGAAGAGTGGAATGCACAGGGAGAGAGTAGGGGCAATGGAGCATAGGAGAAAGGGATAGAGGAAATTGCTGGCCTGAGAAATGATGTTCACACAAAAGGAGAAGATGGAGATAGAGAGAAGTGGGGAGGAACGTGCAAAAAGCATGTTAGAAGAGATGGAAGTGTTGCTGTGCGCATTCAGTCCACTGAAGCAAATATCTGCAGTCCCCTACCAGTACCATGGCAACTCAATCTAGACTCCCAGAGGTACCACTGAACTCCCTGAGGCAGTTGTGTTCCTACCTCCACCTGGGGCTTTATTGATAGGATCTTTCATTAAAAGCTATAGGAAATTTTTTTTGGGAAATGAAAGCAGTTGAGATCAGCTCAATTGAGCTCAACCAGATCAATCAACTCAGTGCTCAAAGATCCATATATTTGTCAGAATTATCTTGACTTGTGATGTGCCAGATGGGTGAACAAACTTGCCTTAGGATCCCAAATTTGGCGTTATTTGACTCACAGCCTCAATTTCTTCATGTCTGACGGGCTCTGAAACTTATTTTCTCACAGCCCTAGAGATCAAACAAGAATTTATTAGAACTCTAATCATCACTTGCAGGTTTTCCTGAGCAATGGAAATATGAATATTCTGCCTTCAGCAGCCCATGAACTCCTTAGCAGAAGAGGTAAAGAGGTTCCTTGCACATCAGGGCTTAGTGCTATGTTAGATATGAACCCCTGCATAGGATACTCAGTCTAGTTCTTTCTTGCTGCTGTAGTAAAACTGCTAATTCTGTTACCTGTGAAATACTCTGAAATTGAGGAAGGAATACAGGGAGTGTATCTACTAAGTTTTGCAGTGTACTAAGTCAGGGTGTTTCTCTGTTGTGGCAGCAGTTGCTTCTGTGAAGTATGAGAGGTAACGACTCCCATTGATAGTGTAGCTTGGAAATCTATGAATGACTTCTACAAACAGAAATCAGACACTATCTGATCTCTAATATTTATAGTTCTTAGGCTGTCTCCCTGAATTTCTTCTACAGTGACTCCACTCCAGAAGAAACATTGCATGAAAACAGTCTCCATTTAGTGCATCCTACATGTACCACCTTTTAGGTTGTAAGTATTCTCTTTTCCCAGTTTTATCTGGTAAGAAGATAGTGTAAGTGGATTGTTCATATTACGACCTTTCTGCCTTCCCTTACAGCCTGCATTATGCTTTAGCATATTCACAAGTGCTTTCGATGTGTGAATTATGCAACAGAAATCTAGCTGGAAATTCACTCCACATAGGATATAATCAGATCACTTAAAGCAACACTGATCAAGCAGATCAATTTTTCTCTTTTTCCTCAGAGATCAACACGTAAAAATCATTATGAGAAACCTTTTAATAGGTGATTAAAACCCAAGGAATTTCTTGAAAGAAAAAATTAAAAAGACTCTTATTTTCAGACTGTTTTGCAAGCGATTTGCACCACATGACCTAAGTAGGTGATGTTAAAATGTTGTCTGTGGAATTTAGGAGGTTTGTACTCTGCAACTGGTGCTTAGCAGCTGAGAAAAGTAACTATGAGACTAGCATTTGGATTTGCACAAGCACATGAAATCTCATAATGGGCAAAACACTCAGGTTTGAGTTTTTACATGTCAAAAAAAAATAATTCTCAGTTTTCTATCTGCATAGAAATATTTAGTTCAGTTCTGTGAAATGTATGAGAAGTAACCACTCTGCATGTATGAGCAGCAGACCTCTCAGATGGGTGTCCTGGCAGAACCCTCAGCTGACACCCACCATGAGTTACTGGCCCTTGCACAGTCATTGCCCTCTCTTCTGATTGATCTGGAAAGCTGTTGAGATTCTTTGATGATGATTCTGATATTGAGATAACCAGTGTGGCAAACTGTGAGCCGTTCCATTTCAGAAGCATCACAGCAGGGTCAGGCATCAGGACTCAGGAAAAGAAAGAAATCCCAGGGCAAACAGTACAGCTTTCTGCCTAGGGACTGAGGCTCGGTCACATTTGTGGTGCTAGAAATCCGTTTGCATTCTCCTTTGGGTTTACCTTGAGCCTGATGTAGTTCTGAACTCAATGGAAACCTACATTTTAGGCCACTACATTCTGACACCCTCCTTTTTAAAACCTAGTTGACCTGAAGAGCTATCTGTCTGTCTTCTACTCGAGCTTTGTTGCATCTTTGAGAGGATTAAGGAGAAATCTGATGTGATCAGAGCCTGGCCTGTTAAGCACAGTACAACTCACTTTGGCTCTGCTGTGTTTGCTTTAAATACTTGCTGGTGGCCATCTTCTGACAAGAAATAAGGACTTCATATAGTGCATCCTACATCACAGTTCCTGCTCAGCCACAAGGATTTTTAAACCAACAGCTTCTGGTTCTTTAATAATCTCTCCAAGGAAGTGGTGGAGTCCCCAGCATCAGATGCTTCTAAGATGCAGCTGGACAGGGTGCTGGGCCATCTTATCTAGACCATGGTTTTCCTAAGAACGGTTGGATCAAATGATCCCTGAGGTCATTCCAACTTTGTATTCTATGATTCTGTGATTCTTAATCTCTAGAATAGGCTGAACTGAAGCTATCCTGTGTCCTGACTACTCACTGGGTGATTATGCAGAGAAGAATACAGTTATGGAAACTAGAGAAGAGGGATGTGTAAGGTGAAACCTGATGTTGTCATAGATCACTGGCTGCCCAGAGATGATTGCTTACTCTTTTTGTATTAAAGAATCATAGCCTGGTGCATGTGAACAGTCATAGAATCAGTGCTTGCCATCCCCTTTCAAAAGAGAGACTTGTCTGTATCATTTGTCATCTTCACTTTGTTCTTCTCTAACCCACCTCAATGAGATATTTAGAAATAGTTTCATCCCAGTTTCCTAAGCTGGTAGTTAGCACTGTCCTGGTGGGCAGGAATTAGGAGTGCAAATGTTTTCAAGATGGAGAACCCATAACAAACGGGTCTCTAATACCTGTGCTGGGGCTCTAACAAGACTGTTAGAGGCTTGTTGGTGCTGCCTCTTCATTTGGGACTTGACTGGTAGGAAATAGGAAATAAAGTGAAGTGTGCGTCAGCCCCGTTGAAGAGATTCTTTGCTATAAGAAACATGGAGCTAATTGATCTCAAGATGGAAGGCAGCAGATTCTATCTATTAACAATTCCTGGAACCATCAAGTTCACCAAGAACAACTACTCTTATACTATAATGAACACTGTCCTTGGAAAGAGTGAATAATCCTGTCCCCCTCTTCGAACACTTGGGGGTTCGTGCTACCTGTGACACAGGGAGAGGCTAATTCCCAGGTTAGATTCTAGCAGGGATGTGACAGTGACTGCTTTGTGGTGCTGAGCGAGACACAGCTGTGACTACTAATTTCCAATCAATACTCATTTCGATGATAATTTCTTCAGACACTGCAGACTGACCTCAGGTTTACATTACAGAATTGTATATTAATTCAAATAAATCACATATCCAACCGAGATCACTTGCAAGCTTGGTACAAGAAAAATGTACTACATGAAGAGAATGTTCAATGAGAAGTTATTGGCTCATTATAATTCATATCTTCCACAAAAGTGAATAGAAAAAATGGAAAGGAGTTGTTGTTGTGCTAAACCTGCATTATATATAATGATGAATACATTTGATTCACAGAATGAAGTCCATCCTCTGTCTCATTATCTTAGGCAGTGGTGAATTCTTGAGTGTTATTGCTGACTTGAAGCTTCTTGTATGAGAGCATTTTAACTGGAAAGTACTGAGCAGAAAATGTTATTCTGGGTCTTTTTCCTTTTTTTCCTCTGTTCTGTTTAGATTTCTCTCCCTCGGTGCTGGGGGATGATTTAAAGGCCCGTGACCTCAACTAGTCCCTCTGCCAGTGCCTTACCAATCCTTTTGTCCTCTGCCTCTTCACACTCTTCTTGAGTTATGCCCTGTTGTAGCCACTCACAGAACTCCTCAGCAGTGTGCTCAGTGCTGTGCTTCCTCTAATATTCTTGGCTCTGACTTGTGGTGCGTGGATGGGTCAGGAGTATTTCTTACATCCTATTGGGGCTGTTGACTTTAGGCCTCTAGCCAGCTTTATTGAATCCAGATCTTGCTGAATCTGAAACCAAACCTTAAGCTAGCATAAGGATGCTAGATGTGCGTGTAGGCAGGATGCCTGTGCTGCTTCAGCCAACTGAAAAAGGCATTTGTGTTGGTGCTGGTTCTGGTGAATCATGACAACGCAAAATTCCTCATTCTCAAAATGGCCCAATTTATGTGAATAACAAGATGACTCTTGTCAGTGGCACAGCAAATTGTGCTTCTAGCAGCTCTGGAAAAGCAGTTCAGCAGAAGTGTATATACGTCGGCTGGTTTTTATGAAGTCACCTCCATACTGATGGTGCCTCGTTCCCATTATCATTGAATGGATGGAGATAGTCAAGGGAAAAGTTGCGTCAATCTGAAAAGAAGTGATCCATACTGTGCAAATTGCACACACAGGAGTGGGGGAGAACTGGTCAGCCCAAGAAGTGATGAAAATGAGGTGCCTGTGTGCAGGCAAGAAGGCATCCTCATCATCACAGCTTTAAAAAGAGAGGGAAGGGAAAGTCATGGAGTAAAGATTTGAAGCCACAAGCTCATTAAAGACAGAGTTGACTCCAGAACTGGCAGAGCTCATAATGAAGGGGATAAGGTTGCACACAGCTGGACTGGTATCCTTTCTGGGAACTTTTGTGTAGCTTACATCAAATTCCTTGACTTGCCATCAATCCAAATATACAGCCCTAAACAAGTACAGTACAGCGGTGGAGAGCAGGATTTGAGGTGGAAAGTTTTGGGCTGGGAATTTTTGTTTGGTTGGCTTGGCTTGGTTTGTTTTGTAAGAGAAAACAAGTCAAAATAGCTAAAGAAGCTAAATAACTTTGAAACCTGCTCTCTCAGTCACCGATTCACAGATTAATTCTATTCAAACCAAGGTCCACTATGGCAGCAAACCACATTGCTCAAGGCTTTATCCAGTCCAAGGATACAAACTTCCAAGGACAGAGATTGCACAGGCTCTTTGGGCAAACTGTTCACTGACTGTTCTGATGGAAAGCGGGTTGCTGTGTTGGCACCAGAAGATGTGGAGTAACCTATGCAGAAAGCTTTTATATAACATCAAAAGTTGCAAGTCAGGAAAGCCATTCCACAGGGCAAAACCAAACAATTGCCAAGCTGGATTTCTTCCCCCTGAACTAATTTGCTCTTCCTATTTAATCCTTCTTTTTGAGTTCCCTGAAGGAAAATATTAATGTCTAGGTGAGACCTTTGTGCACAGCCTGCTTATTCAAGAGGAACAGGAACACATCTGCCTTCAGTCTCAGGACACTACTTCTCAGCTTCAGATTCCAAAACACACTGTTCTCTTCCAGCTCTGATCTGTTTGTTCTGTGAGAAGTGGCTATTGCAGTGGTTGAGCTGGATGCACTAAAGTCAGAATTTGCTAAATAGTTACAGAAGCTTTCGGAACAAGTCTGTGTCAGAAATGTTAAACCAATTTAATTTTAAAATACTTGCTGGGGATTTTATTGCATCTTGTCACTTTAAATGCATTTTTGAGTACACTTCACTGTCTTGCTCATGAGTGTGGTGTTCTTAAGAGCTTTTATACTAGAACAGCATCAGGGTAGGGATCCTGGGCCATAAATTGCATCTTTTCCCTTCTCTCCCTTCTGCTACTCCTGTGGCCCCAGGCAAGGGCTCAGCTGGGCACCCTGTTCCTGGCTCCTCCTTCCCACAGATCCCTGATAGCAGTTCACCATCCTAAAGACTTTTGTCCAAGCCAAAGACATCATATGAACCCACATTAGACTTCTTTTTTTTACTGTGATCGCTTTCCTTTGTGATACATTTCTTTTACACTAGAAAACATTATAGCTTTTTTCCTAATTTTCATGATAGCGTGAGTGAAGTTAAATTAATTAACATGTATTTCATAGAATCATAGAATGGCTTGAGTTGGAATGGATCTTAAAGATGATATAGTTCCAACCCCCCTGAGATGGGCAGAGACACCTCCCAATAGACCAGGGTGCTCAGAGCCTGATCCAGCCTGGTCTTGGACACTTCTAGGGAAAAGATAAACCTTTCCAGAAACTTTTGAGGTATGTTTATGATTTTTGTTAATGAAAGTGCCCTTCAGTAGTGATCTAACAGATCTCATTGTTTATTTTGATGAATGTTATCCCTTGAGTTGATGTGTCAGAATTTATTAGCGGAGGATGCTACATTCTGTGGTGCCTGTGAACTGAATGTTGTTTCCTCTCCTTGACTGAGCCTATGAAGGCAGATTTGGTGTTTCTGTTGGGTAAATCTTAGTCTGTCAGCTTGAGTGACTAATACTCTTCTGCCCCGGAGATTGAAGTACTTTTACTGGATATATTACAGGTCTTTTAGTGAACAGTTATTCCATGAAAAGGAACAAAATGCAAGGTTAGCAAAGAATAACCTGGAAAGACAGAGTCATGTTGTAAAGTAGTGTAAGATTTCTAGTTTTCAAAATAATTTGATTCTTTCAAAAATAGATCCATCAATGAGAAGTGATGGCTAGCTGGGACAGAAGAGGAGTTTCAAGATTTAAAAAAACCAACTTTCACTAAAGGACGATGAATCAAATGAATAATTTAAAATAATGATGCAGTAGCAGAAGTGAATCCCCCTCCTCTTCCACCAGCACTGGTGGTGCCAGTGTTGTGAAAACAGCTGGTGAATTTTGATGCGTATCCGTTATGTGTATAAAATGCTCTCTAATGTGCTTTAGATGTGTTTCAATAGCAATGATTACTGTAAAATGACTATTAATGATGAGAGGCAATGACTGTTTCAACACACGAAAGTGAAGAAGAAGAAGACGGGAATAATGAGGAGGAGACAGATGGTCTTATAATAGAGGCTGATGGTTTTCAATTCATTCAGCGTGTGCTCATCCACTGGAAGGGTGACCTCTTAACATGTTTAAATGGCCAGTGGTGATAGCTTTCTGACACTCCTCAGGCCTAGATGGTAAAGGTGCATAAATGTCTGTAAAAGCAAAGTATTTATTAGTATTGACCTTAAGGGATCCAGAGAACCTGCTAGAACAAGTTCATGTTTTCTGGTGCAGAACTGTGTGTTTGGAGCAGTGGCATGTTTGAGAGCACATTCTCCAAAGCACTGTACTTGATCTAATCCTGGGGGGTTGGGGCTGTTTGCAGCTTCTGTATTCATCAGAAAGCTCTATCACATTCATAGCTCTTTGTAATTACTGAGGTGGCATCATCACTTAAAGGAGAATAACCTCGAGATGCAAAACCTACCTCTGTGTCAGAAGGCCAGGTCCTGCTTTATTGCTGTCTCCAAACCAGCTTTCCGGGGGTTCTCCACTGTTTCCTGAGTGCGACAGCTTGTGATATGGAAAGGAATTTTTGAATTTTCAATCTTGTTAACTTTTGTAGGGGAATAAAAGTCCCAGTCAAGTAACTGTAGACAAGAGATGGGACCTCTCTGGTGATACGGGCAGTTGTGACTTCTGGGTTTGTTTTTTTTTTACTGAGGAGAGATGATTTGCTAACAACAAGCATTTAAAACTTCAAGGTTAAAATGAATGTTAGTTTATGCAGCATGATCTTTCAGGCCAGCAGTTTGTCCTCTGATCCTTAACCATAAACTCTCAAAGGGCTCATCACTCATCAGAAGGCAATGTTCAGTGCATTCAGGCTGCTCCTTTGCAGAGGTCCAGCCCCTCCTCCTCACCTCCCAGCCTAGCCTTTCTAGGCTGCTGAAATCCATCTCACGCCACCCTCCAACCATGGAGGCTGTCTCACCGTATTCCTGTAATGCCCATGGGATCAAAGTTGTGCACCTATGCACCTTATAATTCCTCCTGTTTTGTTTCCTGTGATGGATGTACTTGTGTTCAGGCACTTGAGATGGAATCCCAGTCATGCTGCCTTCACAAGGAATGTACCAGAGCCTCCCCTTGCTCTTCACAGCGCCCCTATTTTTTTGTCAGGCTGTCGTCATTGTCATCATTCCCTGACAGACCTAGTTTGAAGCCCTCCTCATAGGTTAGCAGGCCTGTTGATAGACTCTTCTGCCCCACTTTTCAGATGGATCTTATCTCACTCCCAGAGTCTTCATTCCTCAACAGAATAAACAGGAACAAACCCCATCGCATTGCCGTCACTTTTTGTCATGCATAACTATAACCATGCTCCAATTCAAATCATAAAGCTGGACATGAATCTAGGGTGAGGAATTTAGTAGTAGCATGATAGGAAGCATCATCTTCAAGAGCTCTGGGTAGGTGAGTACCTCACGTTCTCATGAACTTTAGCTGTGTAACCCCATGTTGTGTTCGCTGCGCTTTCTGTCGTACCTCACAGGCTTCCGCTCATTAACAGTTCTGTCATACACTCTGCTCAGGCACTGCACAATTTCTCCTTGTCCTTACATCTCGCCTCTGCTGACTGAGTGCCAAGACTCTATTATGAAAAACAAATGCCATTGTGTGCATGTAGCAAGAGCTAATCTCAGCTGCTTTGTTCCCTAACAAAGCAAGGAACAGCTGCTGAGATTAATAGGCAAGGTGAAGATGAAGCGCTTCAATCCATCATCAAATTGCTTCACTTTGAGTGTCTGTACTACAGAGCAGTAGGATTGCTGCTGTTCTCTAACAAAGCACTATGAAAAAAACAAAGCAACCAAAAAACCCACAAAATATAAGGAAACGTAGTTTTCCCTTAGTGAGATGAAAAAGTTACACATAGAGCTGTCTTGAGAGATTTCTGGGATTGGGAGGATGTCTGAGAACAGAAGGAATAGCCTAGGCAAGAAGTGAAATGCTAGCATCCAAAAGAAAAAGTCAGCAAGCTCCAGTTCTTTTCCTGTTCTTTTGTACTTATTCCCTTCCTATTTTCCCTACTTCTTCCCCCCCTCCCATTTTTTTTTTTACTTGGTGGTAACCATGCTGTCTGCCAGCTGGCTGCAGTGCACAAATGTTTTCTATTTAAAATCCCACTAGTGTTTTCCCCACACCTTTCCCAACAAAACTTTGAGGTTAACTTAAAAGTAAAAAAAAAAAAGAGAGAGAGAAAAACCACCACCACCAAAGGAGATGTTTTAAATTATGCAATACAGCATCTTCTTTGGGTTTTGAGCCTTTGCTGCTTTGCAATCTGCAGGGGCAGAGTTGATTTAAGTCTCATGATTTCAGCAACTTGATTTTATTGTTTGAGCCAATACTCAGCAGCATGAGGTGTATCATAAAGGACTGGCAGTCAAGAAATCATGTGGCTTGTTCTGGTCCTGGCTCACTTGCCCACAGGCAGACACTGAGTCAGTGGCAGAGCTAGTTGGCTGTGAATCTGCTGCTGGAGGATGTTCTCCATGGTGGCAAGTTGGCCTCTGTTTAAAAACCAAAAAATTCCAACCGGACCCTGCACATCGGTGTGTGCAGTTTGCATGTGGTTGTAATTCTGTACTGTTCAGTAGTCCTGCTCTTAAAGAACCTATAAAATAGGTCAGTACATGAAAAAAAGTATTTCTCAGGCCCTACTTTTGTATAGCTTTCCATAAAGAAGTTTTCAAAGCTGACTTCCATTCACCCTGCTGTAGGAGCTCACAGTTGATGTTCTACTTGCCTGTAGAGCGATAGCTTTGATTGTATTAAAGCCCAGAATCATAGAATTATTTTGGTTGGAAAAGACCTTTAAGGTCATTGAGTTCAATTGTTAACCCAGCACTGCCAGGTCACCACTGAACTATGGCCCTCAGCACCACGTCTCCACAGCTTTGAAACCCCTCCAGGGATCATGGGGTCTCCACCACTGCCCTGGGCAGCCTAGGACAGGCCTTGATACCATTTTGAGGACAAAGTTTTTCTTAATGTTCAACATTCTGCCAAACAGACACATTTTGGTTTAGTGCTGTTTTCCAAAGACTTTCGTAGTCAGATGAGAGATAGAAAATCATCTGCTTTGCCAATCAGGAGATTGAGATACAGAATATCTGTATGGTGTTCATTCAAATTCCATTTTACAAAAAAATACACATTTGTCTTTAGTGCATTCAATGTGCTGTAGAAGACAGGTAACATTGATAAACTGAAGAGAAAATGGACATGAAAAAGCACTGTTGATTGTAAACATACATGACACTTACTTGTTCTAAAACCCTTTGTTTGTCCTAGTATGTCAGCAAAAGGTTCCTTTATTTCCTGTTGCTGTTGACCATACATAGACCCCTTTGGTCGTGCATCACAAGATAAGGTGCCTGCTGTGGAAAGCTGGTGGTGTAACTAGTGATCTAAGGTGAATTGAACCTTTATGCTAAAAGACATGGACAAATTACTAGGAATGGAAAATTGTTCTGACCTGTTAGAAGGAAACTTTTTCGTTGTTTGGAGAGTTGAATATCAGAACAGATTGCCCAGACAGGTTGATCGGTCTCTCTCCATGGAGGGTTTTAAGACCCAGCTAGCTCAAGCACTGAGCACCATGACCTGATTCCACTGCTGATCCTGCTTTAAGCAGGATGGTGGGCTGGGGTTTCTGAAGGTCCTTTGGGGCTGGAGTTGTTCTGGGAGTCTACCTATTAGCAAGTCTAGCCTTGCTGCCTCACTAGGCTGTCTGCTCCTGCAGTGTTTGATTTGATTACTTGGTAAAGGGCAGATTTACACATAGAAAAGGCTACATAGTCTATGAGACAGAGAAGGAAAAGTTGCATCTCAGCAGAGATCTGTCTGCTTGCAAAGCAGGATTTTCAGCCTCAGTCATCACTGGTGTCCTGAAAACCCTGGGACCCCATTCTGATGGGGCAGGCTGAGTCTGGGTTTGTGTTAATTGGCACTTCAATTGTGTTAATTTGACACTGATTCCACGGTGTTTGCTGCCACTTGATTTGTAAAGTTCCCTTGTAAAGTAAGATACATGCAGGGTTTGCACCATTTCAGCCTTATTTGTTTACTGGAGAGACTGAGCAGAGTCCCAAAGTGCTGGCTCCAGCTCGCACAGCGTCCCAAGGCACCCAGGCCAGTCGCAAGGTCAAGGCCATAAACCCCCAGCCCCCAAATCTTAAACCAATGAAGCTGTTGTAATTCTTTCACTAATACAACAGATCTAAGATTTCCCTGCAGATTCTTTCAAGTGAGGATGCAACTTCAAAAAATTAGGTGATGTATTTTGTTTATTTTCTAGATACATGATCTGCCATCGTTTCTGCCCCCTTCTTTCAAGATCTTACTTGCTAAGGGCTATAAACAGCACTTAACTGGTGCTGTCCTGCTTCCAGCTGGTTTGAGGCTACCCTTTTGAAAAAGCTGTTGTTGCTGCAGTTTTTGCTAAGATTTTGCAGGGTGTAGTCTGGCAGCACAGCTAAACTGATGGAGCAACGTGCTGCTGTTGAAAGGGACATCGTAGCGTCTCGGCAGCTCCCTCCCAGTTGACCGCAGCATCTGACTGACTGTGCCTCGAGCTATCCAGAAACTGAAAGCAGTAGAAAAATCATCACCTTTCCTGCCAGTTAAGTCTCTGGGCTGGCTTGCTACAAGGCCAGCGGAGCTGCTGTCAGCTGCACAAGTAAGAGGAAAGGGGGAGAAGTGGCTCATCTGTATGGTTAAACCCTTCTCTTAGACTTCTTTTCTCATGTATTTGAAGTCCATAAACCAGCACTGAAGCTGAAACAAACAGTACCCTGTCTTCATACCCCAGCTGCTTACCCACAGCTGCAACACCCTGTCCTCCATTGTTCCAAGCAAGAATTTGTGTAGCCACATGCTGAAATGCAGCAGAGAATTTGCCTGGCTTAATTTTGTTTTGATGGATTAGTTTTCTCCAGATTTCTTCTGTGTTGCTGCACAAACACTTGCACCAGAGCAGGAGAGTGGTAAAAGGGAAGGAACAAATGGACCAGGGTGCAGGTCAGGGGGGATGCTTATTTGAATTTGAATCACCAGCTGTCAGCACATTAAGTGTGCCTGGAATTACAGTATTAGGCAATGATTATATCTGGACCAGTTATCTCACTGGTCTGGGGACATTTTAAAAATATTTTCTGGGTTTATGGATTTGACCTGAAAGACATTTGGGAAAAGTCCTTTCTTTTTTACTCCCTGTTTTTGCTGTACACACTGTGCAGGCTGCAACAGCCATGGGGTCTGAGATTTGAGTGGCTGGATTGATCCCTTCCTTACTTCAGTAGTCCCATAGCCATGGGGAGGCTGCATTCTAAGTGTTTGCTGGGGCAAGGGCAAGACTTGTTTAAATCACTGACCATCTTTAAATCTTATGACTAGCTGGGAGAAACCAGACAGGGAGGAAGAGGTAAGGAAAGAAGACAGCAACTGTGAGGCTCAGTCAGAAAATGTTGGGACCTGCTGTTGCAGAGAGAGGTCTTAGAATGGGCATGTGCTACAGAGTCTGAAGAAAACGCTGGTAGCTAGAAATCTCTGAACATTTTTCCTTCTGTTCATATTGATCTTGACTTGCATCAGTCTTTAAAAAGGCTTTGCTTATGCTGAGGGGGATGGAGAATGTTAATGATTTCAGTGGTTACCCTCCTCCTCAGTGGGACTGTGCTGTGTGGTAAGTGTGCAGATGTGTTGCTGTTCTGTGAGGTTACTTACATCATGATCAACACTCTGAACCAAGAGGAGGCAGGTAACCTTTATTGGACTATATACCATAACCACACTGTCCTCAGCACCTTCACATGTTCCCTTTCTTTTAATCTTCAGTCATGCTCGCTGCCACTTTTTCCTTACAGAAGGAATTAACGAAGAAGGGCAGTTTCAGTTTCCTAACCATGGTATTTAAAATGTTCTGAATCTACATGAAACAAGTAGAAAAATATGCCTGTGTCTTCCTTCCATGTTCTTGCAGATAGAATTAGCTTCTCCCTGCAGAACATCTGTCTGTCACTCCGGACGTTTCAGTAGTTCATGCTGTTGCCAGTTGCTGCTGGAGTGTCTCAGGCAGTGAGATTTGGCATCGTGACCTTTCCACTGCATTGCCTGGGAAGCTGTCCTGCCTGCTTTGCTTTTGCGGTGTTATTTCCACAGCCCCAGGCCATCATCAACAGTCTTCCCAGCATCTGTAGAGCCCTTGCCTCTATTAGTGCTACAGAGTTTGTACAGCACAATTTGCATGGTTGTCCAAAACAGATTTTTGGAGCAGAATTTATGTCCAGTGTGGCCTTGTGAGAGGCACGGAGCTGGGTTTCTCACCAGGTACAGGTGACTTTTATCCCTTCCCCTTACACCACCTATAAGCATCTTCTCTGCAGGCTTTTTCAGCAGGAATTTCAGCTCCCAAGACCTAAATGTTTATGCCAGGTTGTGATGCATCATGCCAGCCAGTCCCCAGGCCTCTCTTTCCAGCACCTTCCCTCTGTGCTGGGTGGGACTTGGTAGTTTGGTGCTTAGAGGTTGCTGAGAGATTTTCCTCTCCCATCTGGTGTGCTATTCCCATACATATGGATACACATTTCCACCTGAGAGTGTAGAAAGGTTGCTCATTGTGCAACCATTTTGAGATTTACTCTCTTCCCTCTGTCCCATGGATATGTTTCCATTCTGCAGATGCACTGTAAATGTGCAGATTTGACTACGTCAAAGCAACATGTGGTTTTAATTATAAGCATATTTTGCATAGAAAAAAAGACTGGGATAAATCTTAGATCACTCCACAGTTAATTAGCTTTCTCATCTACTTGTCTCACTTAACTGTAATTGAAGAGACTAGAATTAGCAAAATTTATGGCTAAATCCTTCCATCAGTTGTTTGCTACCTGCTTAGCATTGTAGGTTCTGTCTGGATCTGATTGTATGCATTCATGTCTTACCTACTCCATCATGTTTAGTTCACTATTCACAGAGAGCATTACCCAAAATCAAACTAGATGTCATTAAAATATATATTTTCCTGCCTGATGCTGCTGTTGGAATAGTGAACCTTAGTTCCTAAAATGCAGTCTCTTGGTGTCTCTAGTCTTAGGTGGATGGAGAACTTCATGAACTCATCAAAACACATCCTACAGTTGCTTTGTGGTTTTCAGCAATGACATAGTCCATGTAGTCTCCCTGGTCTGTGATGTTCTTCAAGTGAACATGTCCTAGAAGGTTGAAATGACTCTCATCAGTTGCTGTCTACAGAGCCAGCCGTGCTTTCTGACTAATCCATGATGCTGGAGTGAGAATGTCTGTCTCCACTGCTGCTGCCCCGCTACCAGCAGCTTGCATCTTCCCTTCGGGGCTGTCACATTCTTTACTCCGCTGACTGTGCAGGACTTAGGTTATACAAGTCCTCCTGGGCCTTTTCTATTATCCTTGGCCTTCCCTTGAATGGGTTGAGACTTATGATTCACTTCTCCTCAGTACAGCAACCTCTCTTCTACTTTTTTCTCTTTGCTCTGGACTGTGTGTGTCATAACTTGATCATAGTGTCACTGCAATCGTGTTTCTCAGCAGAGTTTTCTCTAACAACCTGCTATAGTCAAAAAAAGAAAACTGACAACTAACCTCATGCACTCTTACTGTTGTGTCTCTCTTTTGCACCAAATATTATAGAATTTGGCTAGTACATGGCTGTACTTCTCCAGCTTACTGAGGGGGCTTTTTGCTTCCATTTTGTTTGCATGCCTGGAAATGTGTGAATTTATTCTGGTTTGGGTATTACAAAGCCCCAGTCATTTTCACACACCACTTTTGGTGTTTAATGGAGTATTGGTTGAAAACACCTACCAAAGGCTGCTTTGCAAAGGAGGGAAGCCCCTCCTTTTCTGTAGCAGCAGACATTTTCTGTGGGGCGAAGACAGATGAACTAATTTTCAATGTGATAAGCAAGGTTTCAGCTGGTGAGAATGTATGGTTGATTTTCAGCACACTGTTTTACCTGAGTTTATGCTTTATATCCTGACCCTCAGGGGCAAAATAAGTAGGAGCTCCCATGTGTCAATTAAGACCTTTTTTTAATAAAATATTTTCAATGCTGAAATCTTCTGTTCTTATTCCACCTGTGAGTGCCCATAACTGTTGTTGTGGGACCATCCAATTAGCTACTTGCCTGGGCAACATGGCAGCTTTGCTAATTTAGTTGTTTTCACCTCTTACAGGAGGCAGCAAACATGCTACATCTTATGCAGAACAGGCTGAAGGAGGAGGAACAGCACCTGCTGAAGAGTGGAAGTAAGTGGGTTTTCTTTGCTGCCTGTAACAGCAGAGAAATTGTTTAGTACTGACTACTTCAGGTATAAGTATCCACTTAAAATATGAAGCAGAGGGGACATGGGATAGATGACAGAGTCAGCAGGCTGTATTAGAAGTGGCATGATAATAATTTTACAAGGCCAACAGTGAAACAGGGAACCTAACCTCTGTGAAACACTCATCTGCCTTGAAAATTCTCCCTGCAGTGTTGAGGGATGAGCACAGTCAAGCTCTGAACACACTGGGCAATTGCAGTGAGCAGATTTTCTTAGAATCATGGACTGGTTTGGGTTTGAAAGGACCTTTAAAGGTCATCTAGTCCAACCTCCCTGCAATAAGCAGGGACATCTTACAACTGGAGCAGGTTGCTCAGAGCCCCATCCAAAACAGCCTTGAATGTTTTCAGGGATGATTTTAGGCTTCATTTTAATATTATCAAAACCTACATGGGCCCACTGTGGACACAGAACTCGTTCCAGTGCGATGGGATTGCTGATGCCAGGTTGGTTTGTGAGCAAGCTTGCTTACCTGATCCTACTTAGCAAAATGCTTGTGTGTAGGTGAGTGGTCTCATGGCTTTGTGAGAGTGCTTGGCTGCCTCCTCTTGCACACGTGCCGTGTGCCGTGCAAAACCAGAGTGTCACTTCTGTCCTCAGCATCCTGCCCCACTGCGTGGCCGGGAGTTTGGGGCTCATCTTTGGGACGTGTCTATCACTTCATAACTGTCACAGATGAGAACCTCTCAGCTTGAAATCCTCTTTAATGTTGCTGATCTTCAGAGCAGGACCCGCGTTTCCTTGCTTGCATTTGCTTGATTTTGGTGTACCTGCAAAATATGAATGCAATTAAAATGTGGGGGGTTTCCTTTTTTCTGAAGCTTATACTTAATTAATTAGAATTCTAGCTGAGGATTAGAAGGGAATAATAACCTCTGGAGATTTTGCAGAAAGCTAACAAACCAGGCTTTGCTCCTTTTGAGTCAGGCATCAGCAAGAACTTCCTCATTAATTACCCCTGTGAAGTTAATGCTGCAATATGTGCATTTTTATATGGTAGTAGGGGAGAATAGAAGGGAAGTTAACTCTCAGGATCAGAGGGAGAGTTCATGAAAGCTGAAATAGAGTAAGGACATAAAAGTTGAACCTCACAGTTTGTTTGCCAGTAGAGATTCTCAGAGCAAACTCAGGAAAGAGGAAATTCACACATTTCTGACCATCTTTGATCTCATCTTCTTATGTCTGTGCAGTAAAAAGTGAAGAAAAAAAAAAGGTGAAAAAAGTTTTGGCTGAAATATAGGACTTGTAACAATAATTACTAGAATGTGGAGTTGTTTCAAGGATTTACTTGAGTGAAAATGTCCAAGTCCTGCTATCTGACAGTTTCCAGGGCAAATAAGTTCTAGAAGTGAGGAACGTCAGGCATCGATAATTAGCAGCATGAAGTATAACATGAAACTTTGCTGATCTTTTTTCTCATTTGTGGGAAACTATTCAGTCATTTTGCATCTCTGAGACAATATGAACCTTGCCCTTTATTGAGTGATTTAGCTGCCACCTAACATATGATTATGACTTGTAATGACCTAAAAATATTAACATATGTCTTTATTCAAGTACTTAATTGTCATAATTAGTATTTATTATAGTGGTAAGAGCACCAGGATCCTGTTGTGTAGTGCTGGCTCATTTACTGGCTGTTCCATAACTTGGAAAATCAAGTCAACTTTGTCAGCTCATCTACCTTTATCTGCACACAGTCTGCAGAGTTGCAGAGGTGTAACTGAGACAATAAATATGGCTTTTGGAGACTGCTTCATAGGATCACAGAATCTTTCTGGTTGATGAGACCTTTAAGATCATCAAGTCCAACGGTTAACCCAGCACTGCCAGGGCACCACTAAACCATGTCCCTCAGCACCA
>WTSP01009241.1:30023-49100 GCA_025331215.1 Actenoides lindsayi
GCTCCACAGCTTTGAAACCCCTCCAGGGATCATGGGGACTCCACCACTGCCCTGGGCAGCCTGGGCTAGGCCTTGACAATCCTTGTCGGGAAGAAATTGTTCCTCAGGTCAAATCTAAACCTACCCTGGTGCAACAGGAGGCTGTTTCCTCTTGTCCTGTCACTTGTTCTTTGGTAGAAGAGACCAACCCCACCTGGCTCCCACCTCCTTTCAGGGAGTTGTGGAGAGAGAAGGTCTCCCCTGAGCCTTCTTTTCTCCAGGCTCAACAACCCCACGTGCCTCAGCTGCTCCTCACCAGGCTTTTTCTCTAGACCCTTCCCCAGCTTTGTTGCCTTCCTTTTCCCCAGTGATGAAGACTGCACACGGCTTCATTCCTGCTGCTGTGTGGTTAACTTCTTGAATGTTGTAAAGCTCTCTCAGACGACAGTTTGCTAATATATAATGATCAGTTACCAGACAGTGCTTTCCCCTTAGACCAGACCCCACTCTCCTCCTTTCATTATTAGTTAAATGTTGCCCTTTGTACAATTCAAACCAAGGGAATTCCTTTGGTAAGAGAATGCAGAGGTTGGTGTCTTAGATGGCCTAGCGCTCTGTTAGGGATGTGTTTACAAAACACATGTGTTAATCCTAGTCACAAGAATAATAACGGGGTTTTGCACAAGAGTAAACAAAGAAACAGCAGCATAATTGATGCAGCATCACCGAACAGCTTTGCCTACCCAAAGGTTAATAGTGAAATTCACATTCAAAATAGGAAGCACTATAAGGGATGGAGCTTCTGCCATGGAGGATTCCTGAGAGCCCCACAACCTTGCTCTGGTTGTCTGTTATTTTATCAAAGAGTACTATGAGCACAGTGTGTCTTGTGTGGAAATGGTGTAAAGTGCTATAGGCATGAGCACTTAAACCTGCTTTTGCCTCTGGAGATTCTGCATCCTACATCTTCCTTCTAAGGGGGGATGTGCCCTGTCAATAAGACAAGGCACAAGGAAGATTGGAGAAGGGCTTTTCTTCACCATCAGAAACATCTTCCTATCATAGGGTTGGGACAGAAAAAATGCTTACTTATTCCTCTAGAATTTTTGAGCAATGCCCCCCCTGCCCCCCCCCCCCCACCCCAGCCAAAGCAAAGTGCTTTCATCCCAAGATCTCTTCCACCTTCAGTTTGTCAAAAAATTTAGGCCTTTGTTGTCTGAGCCTCCAACCCAGCAAATACATCGTGCCTAATTGCAGGACTGTTAAACCAGACCCTGCTCTCACTTGGTTTTGCTCATGGAATGGGTTCTGGAGATGGAAGGATTAGCTTCTGGCCCTTGCAGTGCTGCTCAGCAGAAGGTGGGCAGGCTGGCCTCATGGCTCCCAGCATCCCAAGACTCTCTGGCTGAATCTTGAAGGTCTGGAGTGGTGGAGTGAGCTCCATTTGAACAGATTCATTGCTTTCCTACACAGAGGGGTAGCGCAGGGCCAGTGCCTCCTGCAAGGAGAAGGGAAGGTTCTCAAACTCTCATAGACTTTGCCCGAGACCTGCAAAACACTTAATGAGGCTCTTCTAATAGCATAGGCTGGAGTCTGGTGATAAATTTGTTACCATTAACTGATAAAAGTCAGCACCCGTTCTGCCCCTGCAAGCACTCATACCTTGGGTACCTTTGTAATCAATGCACTTCTCTTATTGTCTGGATCCTTTGACCTTATCTCCTGCTAATTTGGTAAAAAAGGTTGTTGTAAATTAACAGTTCATGTCTCTGCAGCAGAAGTGGCAGGAATTCTGCACAGCTCTCAGCTGAGTTTCAGGCTGAACTACCACCAGAGAAACCTAAATCCTGTTTCTCGTGAAGAGCCCTGGAATGGAGGCTGAATTGTGCAGGTCTGTGTGAGGAACAGAGAAATCTTGTGGATGTCTTGTGACGCTCACAGAAAATATGCAAAAAATGTTTAGTATCATTCAGAAACAGCCTGGTTCTTTTTTTTTTTTTTGCTAGCATACATTGCAAATCATCTCCTACTTCTGACAAAGCATTTCTGTAAAACCACTGTGATAAAAAAACCCCATTGTATGAGAAACCTTTCTTCAATTATGTAATGGTGTTGAACTCTGCAGGCAGATTCGCCTTCGAATCTTATTTGCATTATGAAAATAGAGGCATTTAAGTATTTGCAGCAGTACAGAAATGTCTTTTGTGATCTGCGGTGAGTAAGTTGCTGTTGTTTCTGTAATCTTTATTGCACATCTTACCCCTGTGGTGTTTGTCACACCAGGCGCTGCCCTTGTGCCACATCCAAGGCTGGTGCAAAGCACCAGGCTGCCGATTGAGGCAAACTCGGGGCGTGGTTTCCCTGCGGTTAATGCCACAGCGACTCTTAAAACATTATATTAGACGCTGCTGGGATGAGTGCTGTTGATTAGAACTATTGTCAGGTGTGAAGAGGTGCAAAGTTG
Source organism: Actenoides lindsayi (assembly GCA_025331215.1). NCBI lineage: Eukaryota > Metazoa > Chordata > Aves > Coraciiformes > Alcedinidae > Actenoides > Actenoides lindsayi. The sequence goes on from WTSP01009241.1 coordinate 32,467, forward strand.
CTCTGGTAATGGTTTGGTGTGAGAGGAGAGGGCTGGACAGGTCACTGACCACAACAGAAATTCAAGGTGTCTTTTTAGGTTCAGCCAAGGTTAAAAAAACATGTTTGCTGAGCAAAGAAAGTAGCAAGTGAGAAAGTTTCTAGACTGAAATACTTTTTTTCAGACTAATCACCGTATTACATTTACAGATCCTTCTTTCTCACTTTTTTTTTACATGCTTTTTCATGTGCATTTTCTCACAGTCTTTCTTTTTACGATATTTTTCTCAGTTTAAAAGCAGACCATATAAACAGCAGTTTAAAAAAGTAAAATATTTTGTTTTGACAATATAAAAATAAACCCTTTGAATTCTTCAAAACATTTCCTGTATTTCCTTCGGGTGCTGCTGTGCTCAGGGCTTCCTTTCAGTTTGCAGAACTATTTGCTGTTAGACCGCATCTTTCATTGCTGGTGCCACTTCCTGGTGTGCAGCTCCAGCGTCCTCCTGCTCGGTCTGTAGGGTGAATAAATGTTACAGAGCATTCTGAAATTTACACTGTTTCAGTATTGTTCAGAAATAGCCAGAGGATTAACTGATGCTCTGAGGGAGCTTCAGTTCTTCTTGATACACCACCAGAGTGTTTCCTTGGCTAGTTCTTTCTTTTCTGACACTCAAATAAAACGTGCTGAGCTCTATCAGCTTGTTCAGTTAACCCAAGCGAACAGATGTTGGGCTTCGGAGAGCAAATCACACAGTGCTGTTGCAGTTTGGTGCTGCACTGAAACTCTTATTCCCATTCTACTCCAGAATTGATGCTTTAAAATCTGACAGCAGATAAACAACGAGCCCCATTGCAACAACTGCGGCATTTGAAGTGTAGCAGCAAGTCTCTGGGTAATTCCCTCAAGGGGTGAGATGCATGGAAGATATTGCTAATGCTCAGCACTGTCACCAGCAGGATGCTCAGACCATCCATCTTCTTGTATCAGACACTTGGAACTCATCCACAATAGTCTTGTGTTTTGCTTGTTAAATAATTGCAAATTCATGCTCTGATTTAATAGCCCTTTGATGGATCCTTGGCTTTTAAGATCATTAGAAGTAGTTCTGGTCACTGAATATGACCTCTCTATAAAAAAGGGCCAAAAAATAACATAGCTACTTATTCCTGTGCCAAGGCTACAAATCCCAGTTTAAATGGAGCTTATCATTGAGAGATATTTTTAATTATTTCAAGTGACAGAGACCTATTGCTTCCCTGGGCAGTGGTTAATGATCCTTACTATTCAAAACGTGAGTTCGGATGCTGCAGCAATTTTAAAATGACCAAGTGAGGTAAGAAAGAACACTTAGACCTCCCTCTGCAACTGACTGGTTGGTGTTTGTTGGGATGTTACTGCCCAGTTTTAGTGTTCACAGGTCTGAACAGCCAAGCTTTCTTCTCAACTTAGTCAGAGCCTCAAGTGTCTGGACCTTGGTCGGTAGCTCTTGGTACCAGGATGAATTTTTCTTTGAGGTCAGATGAAGGGTCTCAGGTTTGTGACAAGGACAAAGGATGTTCCCTACTGAAATTCATATATTAAAGCATTTATTTCTGTTCAACTTGCGGTGCTGTGAGTATGTAAGTGTTCAGGCCAATATACAACCTGATCCTCCAGAGTTTGGTGAGACAAGAGCATAGATTTGGTAGAACCAAGGCTTTCAAGTGGGCACTGAATTTCACTGTCCCTTCAGTCACATTAAAATCCCAATCTACCTCCTTTTGGTTGTTTTCCTATTCAAAAATTTCACGCTATTTATGAAATGGATTTTCTTTTGGATCCAGTGGCTGTCGGTTGCCCACTTGATTTTTCTCATGAGGCTTTTTCAGCAAAATCAACATCCTGTTGAATCCAGTAATTACTGTGGGGCCAGTGCCTGTGTTTTCAAAGCAGTGATTTTTATTCAGAAATGGAGCATGCTAAATGACGCTTACATCTAATTCTAAATCATACCAATAAATGATGCCCTTTGTGCTCGTTATCTTTACCACAGTACCTTCCTATTTTACAGTTGGATACATTTACCTGAACATTTATGCAAACTAACAAATCTGTAATGAAATCACTGGTAAGTTATTAAATGATGCTGGTTTTCCTTTGAGCGTTGCAAATTACCCCAGATTAAATCATTTAAATATGGTGTTATCAGTCCAGGTATCTGCTCTGGCTTTTTCTGGAAACCACAGGTGTGCTTTGGAACAAATAACTCATCTTCTGAGAGCAAAACTTTTCAGTTGTGACTAGGATGGACTTTTTGTAGGTGGACTGGTTTAAAAGAAACTAATTTAGCTGACCTTTATGAAATGGAAATGTTGCAATTTAAGGCAAGCAGAGTTGAAAATCCCAGTATATTCTTTCTCAGATAGTTTTGGTATTTTTCCAGTATTCTCCATGCAGTAAATCACTGTGGCAGGTAAATGGGCCAAACAGAGTTTATAGAGCTGTTCCATGATTACCTTTTCATTGTAAAAATACAAGAGCTCAGTAAAATGCCTGTCTTAAGCTCCAGTAAGCTGCCAGCATTGGCATACATTTGGGCACGTGGATTGCTGAGTAGCAGTGTGTTGTGAAAAGTCAAATAATCTTCACATAAACCCATACAGATCTCATAAGCCAGCTTCATTAGAATGTGTTCTGGACTCCACGTACTAGTACGTGGGAATTTGTAGTAGTTTGCTTTATTATCTTCGTTGCTTTATGCTGATACTAAAAAAAAATCTGCATTTTCTTCGTAAAGAATGTTCCTTGTCTCCCCAGAATTGATGTGTTGTAATTTCAGTATTACCCAGATGTAGTTGTGACCTCCTAGGGCAACAAGCAGTTTGTTTCTATATGTTGTTAAATTAAACTTTCTGAATTATCACCTTTTTATGAATAACAAGAATATTTTGTTGCAAACTGGACCTTCTGGGCATGTACAATGAGGGATGGAGGATTGAAGAAAGCTGTAGTGCTCTGGTTAGGATGGGTCTCACACATCACTGAACTGGTCTGCCCTTTAATCCTGCTAAGAAGCCTGGGCTCAGCTTGTCTTTATCTTCTGTATTTAAATAAATTTTCAGTGATGTGCCCTGCTTCTGTGTCCTTGGGACTTCAGCTCAGCATAGTTCTGCTCAGCTGCTGCTAACTCAGGTTGGATACTGGACAGTATAGTCTCTTAATTTGCACTGAAAGGCAACCCAAGATTTTTAATGACAGCTAGGCGTTTGATTGCTGCTGGCTTGGCTCGTCGAGCATACTTTGAAAGACAAGAAGTAGAGCTGGGGACAAGACACGCTTTTCTGGGGCTTGCCAGAGCTGTTCTGTGGCATCCACCTGTGGCTGAACAGCAGCAAACTGTGACTTCATTGCTGGCAGGTGAGAGCTACAACATCTCAGTTACTGGCAGAGAAGGGTAAAAGAAATAGTGTGAGAAAGAAGGGACTGAGAATAGCAGAGGACCTGAGGGAAGGAAGAAAAGGGCTGAGTGAGGGGAAAGTAAGCTGCATGTAAACCATTTCCTTTCACAAAGCAGCAGCTTGGGGCCCTCCCGCCACTGACCCTCTCTCCACAGTAGGTATCGCTTCTACTGCAAGGCACTTACTCACCGTGGGATCTTCCTGGAAGTCCTGCTTTCCAACAGAAAGAAACTGGTATTATATGATTAAATGAGCTTCATTTGTGCAAGCTGAAATGGGTCAAAAATGGCTCGAGTGCCCAAGGGAGCTGGGAGGGAGGGTCCCTGTGGCTCAGGAGAGCATGAAGCATCACTGTGGGTAGCTGGGAAAGAGCATGTTGGTGCACAGCAGAAGGAAGAGGAGAGAGTCATTCCTGGCTTCTTACTGCTGCTTTGTCTCAAGGGAAACACATTTCAAATGTTATATCTGAGACTCTGCTACCACAAATTTTAATTATTTTTAAAAAACCAAACAGTTTCTAGAAAAGTGAAATGTAAAACTTAAGCCCTGTGTTGTTAGAGCCGTGGCCCCGCGTGGAGCAGAATGACATCGCTGTGCCTCTCTGCTGCCAGCCCTGTGCCCACACTGGTGTTAGCTGGCTTTGCCACTGCAGGTAGTCACTGGGGAGTGCTGAGTCCAGTAGTCCCCATCTTGGCTGGCAGCTCATGCTCTGGAGATCCCCAGTGAGAAGAAGAAAGTGCTAATGGGGATGTAATAGAGGTGATTTGGCAAAGTAATCATAAGGGCTCTCTGTGGCATCCCCAGCTCTGTGCTGCCAGACAGGGCGAGCACAAATGCCAAAACCTGAAAGGGAGGAATTGCTGTCCAGAAAAAAAACCAAACCACAAACTAAGTATGAGAGCATTTTAGTAACAGCAGTGAGAGCCATCACAGATGAGTTTCACTCTAACAAACAGAGCATGAGCCTGAATCTTTTATTTAGGCTCCACATGGCTCTTCCCAAGGAGTCTGCCTGGGCAAGTGCTTTCCTGAGTGCGAAGTGAACAGCAACGGTATTCAGGTCACACAGCATCAAGGGATTCCTTCACTGGCCAAACTGGAAAGTACAACACAAATAGAAATTGCAGCTCATGTTGTTGGAGCCTTGTAATCTTACCACGGTATCAAATACATCCCTTGCTGTTGTATTTTGTCATTAACTTAATATTGCAATGGAAAAGATTATAGAAACACATCTAATATTTGTATATTATCCGTTAATTAAATATTGCAAAGAGGTGTCAGCTCATTACTAATTGTAATTAGTTATTTCCACTCTCAGCTCAGACATGTGTAATTAAATGTACCTGGGAAAGAATTGCCTATTTTTTCCAATTAACAGCTACTGTTGTTGCGCTGGGCGGTGAGCTCACGTGGGGTCCTGCTGGGTTTCTCCTAGCAGGGCTGGTTCCATAGCCTTCTGCAGGCAGAGCCATCAGGAGCTCTGAGCTGTGAGATCAGCTGGTGTAGAGGGGCTCACCTCTACACAAGTGAGCAGCGCTCATAAGATGGTAGGAGCTGAGGATCTGGCTCATTGATTGACTTTTACAAAGGAAAAAAGACCAGGAAATACATTAATAAGCCCACGCTTTCCAAATGCTTTGAAAATATTTTTACCTTTAAATCAGTAGTGGAAATAGCACCTTCTGACCGTACATATGCTTCAGTGTATTTAGAACATCACCTTTATAGTACAACCTTAAAGAACCTTTTGGAACCTCTATGAACCTGTTGGAGTAAGTCCAGAGAAGGCCACAGAAGTGATCCAAGGTTGGAAACCTTCTGCTGTGAGGCCAGGCTGAGGGAGTTGGAGTTGTTCAGCCTGGAGAAGAGAAAGCTCCAGGGACACCTTCTTGCAGTCTTTCAGGACTTCAAGGGACCTGTCCGAAAGATGGGGACAGACTTTTTAGCAGCACCTGTTGTGACAGGACAAGGGGTGATGGTTTTGAACTAAAAAAGGGAGATTCAGACTGGAGAGAAGGAAGAAATTTTTTATTCCAAGGGTGTTGAGACCCTGGCCCAGGGTGCCCAGAGAGGTGATCGATGCCCCATCCCTGGAACCATTCAAGGCCATGCTGGGTGGGGCTCTGAGCAGCCTACTCTCATTGTAGATGTCCTTGCTCACTGCAGGGGGAGTGGACTAGATGACCCTGAAAGGTCCTTTTCAACCCAAACCAGTCTATGATTCTATGACTTTGTGAACCTGAGGATTGTCCCAAGACAGTTTTTTATATTGCATGCTTCTTCAGCACTTATGTGTAGAAGAATGTCTTCCTGAGCATGTGGACCTTGGCTGTTTCCCTGTGCTTGTTAGTAGAGCCAGTGCTTTGTCTGCAGCTGCATTTTTCATTAATCTTGGACTTGAACAAATGTAGAGGCTGTTGGCATGCCTTGTGTCCAACTGCTGTTCTGAGTTTTGGTTTGGTTTGCATGATATTTATCAACTGTTTTTGTTTTAACCAGATAACGATGACTCCGAAGTAGAGCTTGGAGAGGATGAAGGATCTGATAGTGAAGTGGAAGATGGGCAGATCCTGAAACAGCGCACCACCACAGAAATGCTGCTGCAAGGTATCTTAACTGTCCTTAGTTGCCTTTATTCAGCAGGATATGCTGGAATTATCTGAGTAACTTTAAACGTAAGAAGACCCTGTTATCATCCAAGGGCCTTGGCACTGCTTAGTTCTCGTGAGTTGTAAGAGGACAGTGTCTTGTGGAGAAAACCTAGTGTTTTGGGGGAGAAAATTGTGGCTTATCTACTGGAAGAAGTACCGTGTGAAGTAAGCCTTTCAGATTCTGAAGTGCCTTTATACAAAGCCTTAGAAAGGTGACATCATTTCTCATTGCAGAGCATGTGTTTCCCCTTAGCTGTTGACATTCATTCGAGTGGAGTCTTCTTCAAAAGGAGGCCTGCAGCGAGCCCATAACTCACCTGCACTGACACAGTCATAGGTACAACTCAACAGAGTTATTTCTTTCAGGGAAAGATATTTGGCTTCTGCCACTGTTTATGTGGAGTAGAAGTGCAGCTTCAGGCTGTTGGTTCCACTAGAGCCCTGGTCAGAAGCAACTCAGAGAAATCACTGAGGGTCTGTGATTCACTTAGGTGGGAAAAAGCAGCATTCTGCTTAGTCTATAGTAGAGCAAAATAAACCAGGAAACCAGGTTAGTCCTCCTCGGTGTTCTTGTTAGCAGTGAGTGATTCTGACCATCAGCAAATCCTCTCTGAGATCTGGATGAGGGGCCTGTGTGGGTCGTTTCATGTGCCACTACTTCTGCTGGAACCTGTTACTTGAATAAACTGCAAATATGTGTGTTTTCTGAGTTGAATTCTGCTTTCCCCTCTCTGAATGAGACCAGAACAAGGAGCTGAAATTCTCAAGTCACCACAATTCAAGCATTTTTATATTCAGTTCCTCTGTTTTTCATAAGACTTGAAAATTCTTGATAAGTGCTAGAAATGCTGATATTCACTGAGGATTTTTACATTGCTGTTTCTCAAAGGTAGGTTTGTACACAGGTTTTAGAGCTTTGGAAGTGTCTGTGTAACTGTCTGAGGTGCCTCATCTCAGAGGGCATCACAACCTGGGGATGTGTGTACTGGATGCAGCCAGATTCAGCTCTTAATACCACTCTTAGGAGTGAAAAGCTTTATCATAGAAGTTGTAGATTTTGTCACAAATAGATATTTTTCTAGGAAGAACTTTGTTATCATTAATGGCACTTACTAGAGACAGCATTAGCTTGTCGGATCTGAAGCAAGAAGTCCAGATCCCTTAGATGTTTCCTCTGCCGTGCTGTTTATATTGCTTTCTGTGCTTTTGTAGGTCTCTTCCTAGTGTTTATTAAACTGCCCCTAGCAGATAAGTATGTTCTGACTTTGCAGACTCTGAGCCTGACATTTGCTGACCACACAGTTGCCATCCCAGTCTTTACTCTTCTTGTCCCTGTGGAATTCAGAAGCCTGTCACCTGCTGTGAACTACTGAAGCAGCTCCAAGAATGTTAAATGGCTCTGGAGATGCCCTTCCTACAGGTCCTGCAGAGGGGGTAATGTTGTGTTGCCCCGTTCTAACTCACCACTCTTCAGTCCTGCAGTGCTCCAGTGCAGTTACTGCTGGCAGAGATGGATACAAACACTGTCAGACTCTTCAGGGAAGGATTGTTGACTCACTTTTCTGCTTTGCTGAGGTTACTCATCATCATCTCAGGCAAATCTCCCAGTTGCTGTAGCTGTAGCTACGCTGTGAGATTAACAGCGGGCTCTCTGGCTGTACTGCTGGCTTTGCTTCAAAATGTCTACACTTTTTATTTAGGAAAACTCAACCTTGAGGTATCTCTGCTGCTGGTGTTAGAGTGAGCTCGCTCAGGCCTACCCATTCGTACCTGTCCAGAACAAAGGAGCAGAAGCTTGGGCTGTATCAAGTCAACAGTCAGGCCAAAGCTTTCCTTCGGGAGCTCCAGCCTGATCCAGAGTGCACACTTACATGCCAGTCAGCCTTGAGAACAGGCTCAGATCTTCACCTCTCTGTCTGTGTAAACGGGCCCCTTTGGTCAAGGGCCCTCCTTGATAGTGAAGGTTTATGTTTGTCTGAGAGACCCTCCCCAGCTTCAGTGTCAGAGACGTATCCAGACCTGAGATTAATGTCAGGTACATCAGCTTCTCCAGAAAATCAGGCTGAACATCCACTAGCTGTTTATCATTAAACATACCAAGAATCTGTACATGTTCATCATCAGAAGCAGTTTGCATTTCAAATGTACTTCATTATTAAGGCAGCATGACAAGAACGTTGTTTCTATTAATTACTGCTTTTTTCTTTGATCCAATTCAAGATATTTTGATCACTTTCTTTTGAAGCTTTGTGTCTTCTTACATGGTGGTGCTTCTGAGCCATGTTTGCTCTCAAACTGTGGAGGAATGGTTCACTGCAGTCAGTTCCTGTAGCTGCTGTGATTCCATTTTACATCTCTAATTTTCAGGTTATTAGTATTGTAGGAGAAGATGTCCTTCCTCTGTCTGTAATAGGTAGGCAGGTACTTCAGTGTGCTTTGCTATTATAGAGACAAGATTGTCAGGGAGAGATAATCTCTTTTAATAGGCCACTTGGTATTATTGAGAAAAATCAACACGTTTTCACCCTCAAGAGTCCTTTCTTCATGTTTTGCTCCTGGTTTTATTCTTCTAGACAATTAAAAACTCAAAGGTATAGGATTTAGTCTCCCATGGAGCAGAAAGACACAACAAGCTGCTAGCTCTTGTGGTACACAGATAAAATTCAACCCTTATTCTGCCCATACAAAGAGGATTTAGGCAGTAGCAAGTTGAAGAGGAACGTGGAATACACTGTGGAGTAGGTGTCTCCTCTGTGTTTAATGCTTCTGGTTCAACAGTACAGCAAACACAGCTTTAGGAGGCCTGTTTTATGATCATATCACAGTTACAGGCAAGTTTCCTCCTTGATGGGGCTTAGTAGGATAAATCCATGTGCCCATAATCATTTGCTTTTGTAACTTAGATGATAAATCAATGTATTCTCTGTAAATTTTAATTTGAACACTGTGAACGTGAATAAAAATTCACATCCACTTTTATTCTGTCTGGCAATACACAAACAAGGCTGTTCCACAAGTAAAATAGATGCATGGACTTCACCAAGGACAACCCGGGAGTTAGTGATGACGTTTGGAATAAGAGTCTTGTTTTGTCAGAGAGACAAACTAAAATTCTTGCCATGTTGAAGGTCTTAAGTACCTGCAGCACAGAGAAATCCCTTGCCTGCAACAGGCCATAAGCCAGTCGATTGCTGCAGGGTGATTGTTCAGGTGCAGATGGGGTGGACATCAGGGTGAAGGGTGCAGAGCTGTGCCCTAGGAATATGGAAGGTCAAGTCAGGCATGAGGTCTGTCTAGTCTGGTCTTCTGTCTCCAGCACTGACTGAAAGAAAGAAAATGCCTGGGGAAGAGTGCAGGAGCTTCCCTCAGGTTTGCTCCCACTCTTAAACTGTTTCAACCACCATCAGGATTTCCTGAGCTGGATGTGGTTTCCACAAATCTAGTCTAAACCTCAGAAGATGGGCTTTTTTTCCCTGAGAACCTGTCCTTTCTCCCCTTGAACTAAGTAGATTTTTTCATTCATGCTATCAAAAGTGGCAGATTTTGAAGCAATGTTGTGTTTACATGTGCAGATCCATCTTTCTAGTCTCATTCAGAGCAGAGTTCTCAAATGTGTTTTGGCATCATGAGCAAATTCAGGACCTCTCCTGTTCCCAGTGATAGCACTGTCTGACTGGGTAGGCCATGGCAGACTGGCACACACTTGGAGCAAAGTAGGCAGTGGAAATGCTGCTGAATGAGGGAGAAATGATCCACACTTGCAGAACTGTGCCTGTCTCTAGTAAATCACCCTCTATTCCATGCTGCCAGGACCTTTCAGCTCCTGTAAACCAATTATCCAAATGCTTTAGCTTTTGATGTTTCCTTGGGTAATGTTGGTGTTAAAGGACGTTTTTGTCCTGTTCAGACCACAGGCAGCATTTCACTACTGAGATGATAACAACTTCAGCCCTGTTTGGTCTATTTTTAGAAGACAGCTTTATAAAATGGAATGTTTTTCAGCAGTTAGTCAGTCCAAAGTCAAACAGTGAGAGAGCTGCTCTCTTGGAGCCTCTTACCTTTGCAGAGCTGACCCAGAGGATCGATGTGGTAATGACGTGCAGGCAGCCAGGTACTGAGCAGAGGGTACGTGCTACTGAATGGATTAAACCTTTGCCAGTTTAACATAGCAAGAACAAATACATCTCTGGAGGCAGCAGGGTTGAATAAAGGGGGTTTATTCAGAGAGCAAAGTGCGCCTCAGTGGGGGAAGTGGAACCAAGTCTGTGATAATCAAACCACAGATGAGTTCCAGGGCAGACAGGGAGCGTGGTCCTCGTGTCTTAGTGGATGTGGGCTGGCTGTAGCCAGGCCTGTGGGGATCCCCAGTCCTGTATAGGTGCATCTTGCAGAGGCAGTGCACACAGAGCAGCACATGTCCAAAGTGGTTCAAGATGATGATGTTGTTTAGTCTCCATGACTTGGTTTTCTTCTTAAACTTGAGCTTATGATTATGAAGTAGGAGCCAGCTGGCAGACATTGGGAAAGGAAAGGCACCCTGAATGCTGGGGCAGAAGGCTGCAGAAGCTGGATTCGCTCTCATTTTTTCACTCCTCTAGGTAGAGTGGGAGCTTTGACATCGTGGCAGGAAATCTTCTCAGGTGAGCCTACACAGTCCAGTGTCCAAATCCCACCATGCAGCATGCAAGCTGAAAAGTAGGAAAGCCCTGTTCTCAGTGAAATGGTCAGACTCCATTTGTGGAGATTCTCTTTCCAGCTTGTGACCATGTTCAGTTTTCTACTGCTGAATTTCTAGAATGTTTCCCTTCTCTCTAACCTCCCCAGGTGTGGAGAAGACACGAGTGTACCATCAACATGCAGGGAAATGGAGGGATTCAGTCATGAATGTGCAAGAGCTGCCTGTTCCTTATTGTATGTCTTGTTCACACAGAGGTCCCGTGGCTGTCACCTGCCTGATTTTTAAAACCACATGTTAAATAACAGGACTACTTAGTCCTTTCTCTCTGGCTCCTAAAGGAAATGACATCTCTGAGTCCAAGACCAAGAAACATATACAAGTACACTTATCTTTACAAATACAAGATGATAACAAATCTTCAGGTTTCCTCAAAATGTTGCATTCTTCTCTCTAGTGGAAATGAGTCTTGACAAAGAAGAATGTGCTGAAGCCCACTGTAGTTGTCTAGGCAGCATTCAAATGCTGTGTGATCCTGTCCCTGATCTCTCAGTTCATCTGCAGGGACAGCTGCCTCTTGTAGGCATGCAGCTCAGTGCAAAATGTGGTCTCCCTCTTACTGCCCCCAAGTCATTGCCCCAATCAGTCTGCTCAGAAACTCTTAAAAAACTGTGATCAGGGTCTCCCCACTGCTGCAGTCTGAGTATGTGGAGTTTGTGTGGGTGAAAAGCAGAAGAAGATGGCTTGTTCCAAGTCATAAAATCATAGAATCATTTCAGTTGGAAGAAACCTTCAAGATCATCAAGTCCAACCATTAACCCAACACTGCCAGGTCACCACTAAACCATGTCCCTCAGCACCACATCTCCATGGCTTGGAAACCCCTCCAGGAATGGGGACTCAACCACTGCCCTGGGCAGCCTGGGCCAGGTCTTGACAACCTTTGCGAGGGAGAAATTGTTCATCAGGTCCAACTTAAACCTCCCCTGGTGCAACCAGAGGCCGTTTCCTGTCCTATTAATGCTTGTTCCTTGGGAGAAGAGACCAACCCCACCTGGCTGAGAAGGTCTCCCCTGAGCCTCCTTTTCTCCAGGCTATGCTTGGTACACTTACCACACTTGGTAACTAAAATGTCACTAGAGAGAATTTGCCAAGGGTGTCTTGCACAGGCAAGCTTCATCCACAGACTCAAGAAGCTGTCAATGTACTCTTGGTGTCCCAGCAGTTCCAGCATGGCAAGGCCTGAATTTGAAAAATAGCAGGAATCAAACTCCATGGGCCTTTCAGGTCTCTGCGTCTTCTGCTTTCAGAGGCCAAAAGGGATTCTTTTATCTGCACAGAAGGGAGAGCTATAGGCCTGACATGACATTGAGTGGGTAGAGATGAGTCAGATATGAACAGCAGTCTTGGCACAGGCTCTGTCAGGCTTGTCCCTCTGGAGTTCATGATTATTGTGTGCAACCCCAGTGCTCCTCTGAAAACCCCCACCTGATTTCTTGGCAGTTAATAAGAAGTACAGAGCAACAAACACTCTTCTAACATGGCCAGGCTGCACTCTTCCTGATGGCTCTTCATGAACCCTGATGTTTGCAGGCACTTTGCCACGTGTGTTTGCCTTGATTTAAAGTCTGTTACCGTGAGGAGGTGAGTGGGTCTGGATTTTGCATGACCCATGGTGGTGGCAGGCAGAGGAGGGTGAGGAATTGGTCTGGTGAGAAGGTGTTGGCTGCCCAGGGTTCATGTTCTCCAGCTGTTTGATAATGTCTGAAGCCAAAAGGAAAAACTTCACAAATGCACCTGCTCTCAGAGCACCTCCGAGGACTCTGCCAAACTGGTATTGCTCTCTGTGAACTTCTAAAAGTAAATTCTTCCTTATGAATGTCACTGAGCATGGTTTGACTCTGACTGGGGCTTTGTACACCTGGTGTACAGCAGGTCCTTGTGACTGTGCTCCTGGAGTTGTGCTTCTCTAGCAAAGCAAATCAAGTCATAGTTGTAAACCTTATAAAAGCTTTTTGAAGAGTCAGGTTAGTCTCTTCATTGCCTCTCAGGTCAAGCAGGAGGGAAAAAAAAAAAAAATCAACACTGTGTTTGAGCCACTGGATCTGATCTTTAAGGTCCCTTCTAACCCAAACCATTCTATGATACTGTGATCAGTAGAAGTATGCTCACCCTGGGTGTGCTTCAGCAATTGGCGTACTTTGGCAATGCCTAGAAAACGGTGCAGGGATCAGGTCCTTGTGCTAAGGGCTACGTCACCCTTAAGTGCACAGTGCCCAAAGGGCACACAGATCAGGACAATCAGGCCAAAGATTTCTCCTAATTCTCTCTGTGTGGAGGTGATGTGGAGGGGAGGGAGGTGTCTTACCTCAGCTCACACTGTGCATTTGCATCAAGAGCTGGAGACTGAACGCAGATCTCCAAAGCCGGAGGAAAATGTTGCCGCAGCAAATCTGGCTTCCCTTGGTGGCAGGCTGTCCTAACCTGTCCCGTTAAGTGTCGCTTCTTGTTGTCAGGCACAGGGTTAACATACCCCTGCTGCTGGGTAAGACGACGTCAATCATTCCAGTCCTGTGGATCCATTGTGGGCAGCTGCATGGGTTTGTACAATGGCAGGCAGCGCACCGAGAGGAAAAGTGGCCCGTGCTCACAGGCTGCAAAGCATGGATGCACATTCTCCTCTGCTCTCTGATGGCTCTGTGGCTATAAACCGCGGCAAAGCACAGAGATTAGCTTTGAATCCAGAGGCACAGCGCGTTACGTTCTGTTCATTACCAGCATTTTAGCTAATTATCACTTTGTACAGCCTGTCCCGGCTGAGTTCACATTGTCTGGAAGTAAACATCGCAGGCTCTCACCTGCCTGGAAGCTGCGTGAGCCTCTGTGGCCAGAGCGCTGCAGCTGTAACGCCGCAGCGAGCTGAGCCCAGCTGGATTGAACCAGGGGCTTTCCAGTGCCAACCCCTGCCCACACCTGCCAGACAACTCCTCTGCTTCATGCCTCCCCCTGTACACGGGGAAAAGAACCACGGCCATCTGCCCCTCCTGGCTCCCACCCACGGAGACATTGGGGTTTACCATCTGAAAGGTAAAAACACTCTCCTGACAGCGTGGAAAACCCTGAGCAGCCTGCAGCACGGTGCACAACCTGCAGCTCCAGCCCCTCTGCACCCTGGGCTGTCTCCTGGCAGTGTCCCACGGTTGTGCAATGGGACCTAACACTGCAGATCCCACAGGAGCTAGTTCCAAGAGGTGCTCCTGGCTTCAACTGATGGAGGGGTCGAGGTCTGGGCAGTGCCTGAGTCTTGTCTTTTCTCCAAAGGGAAGCAGATAGATGCCCATAAGATGTCCTTGCTGTTCCCACTGAGGGAAGAGCAGCGTCCAGCATCCTGCAGACCCTGTATTAGCATTCTCTAAGCTCTTCGCTTGGCATCTTTGAACTGTCTTCTTTCATCAGCTCTCCTTATGTGATATCCTGATTCTCTTTTATATTCAGGATCTCTCTCTCTCAGTTTTGTCCTATCAGCAGATTTTAGGAGCTTTCTGCTGCTTTCTCCCTTGAGGTAACAATTTCCTATCTAAGCCTTTATGCTGAGCCTTCTATGTAGCAAAACTGCAGTTAAACTCTTGGAACCATCTGTAGGATGGGCAAAAATGTGGTTCCATGGTTGTCTAATGATGTCAGTTGTGAACACGTCTGAATTGACATAGTTTAGTCCAGTGTATGTTAGAGCAAACATCTCTAAAGCTTGATGAGAGATCCTCTGTCCAGGAATCTTCTTAGAATTCCATCTCCACTGCCTGCATTATCAGCAACCAGATGCATAGAGGACACCATGTTTTATCTGAACACTTAAGAGCCTTTAAATTCTCCACCTTGACACAGCAAGGGTGTTTGGGTGACTTCTGGTCGAGTTAGCCAGCTTTTTGCTACAACTAACCCAAATCAATCTGCAGAGGGTTCAAAAGGGTCTTCTTTTGTACTTTGGGAGGTACAAGAGAGGTTTGACAGGATAAGTTTTAAAGTTGCTTTGTTTTCATGGTAAAAAAAAAAATAAAAATTTTGTCTAGATTGGAAAAATATGTATTTGGCAGAGAGAAAACTGGTGAGGACAGGAGATGAGCAGATGGTGAAATGTGGTGGTCACAGCAGGACTGTTAAATAGGCATCCGGTTGACACTGAGTGACTTTCTGGTGACTGCAGAAAGCAGGGCTGAGTCACTCACTCAGCCCACGTGCTGAATTTCCCCAGTCACAACTCTGCTGTACCCTTTCCCAATACCTTCTGGGCTCCATTCTCACCAAGGAGACCACGCTAGCATCTTCCCCTGTCACATAGCCAAAAGCAATAAAGCCAGGTGCAAATTTGTTCTCCCTTTTCAGTGACCTCCCTACAACCCTGAGGTCTCCACCTCCCTCTTCAGACTGACACTTCTATCTTGCAACATGAAATTCTTGAGGTTTGCCTTGCCACTGCCTCCCATTCCTGTGAACCATTAGTCCCTGCTGGAACATCAGACAGGATCTGAGCATAGGGAGCTCTCTGAAGGACTTACCATGTGGAAGGGGTTTTGTTCTCCGAGTACCAAAGCAGAAGCCGCAATAAGCAATATGCAATTCACAGGATTGTTGAGGTTGGAAGGGACCTCATGAGATCATCTAGTCCAACCCCTCTGCTCAAAGAAGAGATTTGAGCAGGTTGCCCAGGACCACATCCAGTTGGGTTTTGAATATCTCCATGGATGGAGACTCTACAACTTCTCATGGCAACCTTGTTCCAGTGCTTGACCACCCTGACAGTAAAAAACCCCCCGTGGTTTCTTGTGTTTCAGATAGAATTTCCTGTTTCTTAATGTGCCTGTTGCCTCTTGTCCCATCAGAACTGTCACGCTGGCAGAACGTAGTTCTGGAAATACCATCCTGACAGGAATTACTGCCAACACTACTCTCTTCTACCATCTCCTGAGTGCTGAGGCTTAACAAGAGCAGTGACCTTCCATACACTGGGATCTCATCCTCTGACTGTGATTTGAATTATCCTCTGAAATGTCAGTTGTGACCTTGATCTTTCATTCTCCCTCAGCACGACCCATGAGCCTGGCTTTATGGCAATTCTCTTTGCTCTTGCAGGAAGAGCTGGTGCACGGGTGGTGGGAGCAATGCAAGGTGGAGACACAGAGGACGAGGTGAGTAACTGTCCTGTGTGCCTGTAGAGCTGCTCTGACAGCACCTTAGGATAACAACCCTCTCCTGAGCTAGAGAAACACCTTTTGACCTGCTGAATCATCGTGCCCCAGACCTGCTTTTCCCTCCCTTTCCTCCAACTGACTGCTCTCTCATCTGCATAGACACATATTTTCCTGTTTTCCTTTTGCTCTGGGGGTCTCTGTGCAGTGCCCTGTGCCCCAGCCTCAGCCTGCGGTGTATGACTAGAGGCACATAGGCTGTGGGAATGCTGCCTTGTTGAGCTGTTGGGGCAGATGGCTGGGAAGAGGTGATCAGTGCAGTGTAGCAGGAGTTAGATACATGGACCTAAATCCCCAACAGTGCTCTAAAAACTGTGGAACTCCTTGGAACCCTCTCAGTGGCCTGTACTAACAGCATCAGTCCTTCAGTGCTCCAGATGACGGGACCGGAATGAGAGCAGAGCTGTGAGCTGTGCCCTTCAGGATCCCTGCCCTGCAAATGAAGATGTGTCATGGCTCTTGGCTTTGGTTACAGTTGACCTGGTGAGCAGGCAGTGGCTAAACAGGTACAGCAGGAACTGCTGTGCTTAGTCTTTGACGTATTGAGGGACACAAAAGTGATCTGAGGGTGGAACCCTCTGCTGGGAGGCCAGGCTGAGAGAGTTGGGGTTGTTCAGCCTGGAGAAGAGAAGGCTCTGGA
>WTSP01009242.1:0-15763 GCA_025331215.1 Actenoides lindsayi
AGGTCGCTGGGAAGCCATGGAAATTCCTTAAGGGGATTAGTGCATAGAGATGTGGCTTCTCTGGTGTCTATCTTGTGTCCCAGCAGGTCCAAGCCCAGAAGGATGAGGGCTAATGGACCCTGCTCTGGTAGGGGGGTTGGACTTGATGATCTCCAGAGGTCCCTTCCACCCCCCACCCTGCTATGATTCTATGATCTCCTTTGAGAGGACGCCTTAGTTTTCTTGAACGGCGCGGCAAGAGTTTGAAGTGTGCGTTTCAAAGGATCTGCTCTGAAATACACACTTGGTTTGCTCCCCTCTTGTTTTTATTTTCTTTTCACGGTGGAAGAAGAAAGAAAGGGGGGAAAAAAGCTTCAGCCTGGTGGGGTGGTTTGGCTGGGAGAAGGGTGCATAGTCCCTGACACTCCTTCAGGGTTTTAACATCCTTTTAATTTCTTCTTCCATCCTCTCACTCAGCTCTGCTACAACCTTTAAACCCCCACTGGATGGCTGTATGGTGGGAGAGGGGTCCTGGCTCCCTGGGAGCTGTGACTTCTGCTCCTGCGGACTGGGGACAGGCTGCCCCATTAGTGTGCAAAATGCCAGTGCCTGACGTGTGTCCCCAGAATGCCACCAACACTGCCCAGTGACAAAGGAGAGTTGTTCCCCGTGATGTCCCATTCAAAGGGAGCCAATTCCATCCAGCATTAGTAGCTGAGGACTATTTTTCCTTGTCCTCAGGTTGATGAGGCAATAAATAACCACTTCTGCTGTGCTCAGCCCCTTTGCAGGAGCTGCTCGTCGCTGGGTACTGGGAGGCAAGGTGGGTGGGAGCACAGGCTGAGAAAAAGAAAGTGGATGAAAGAGGGGAAAAAGGAGAGGAAAAAAAGGAGAGAAAAGGCGGGGAAGGCGCAAAGAGGAAGAAAGGGGAAAAGAAAAATTTGGGATTTCTTTCCTGCTCTGCTGACTCCGACTGGGTGAGGGCAGAGGGCAGCTGGTTCCCATCGTGGCACCAGAAGCATGTCCTTGCTGCCGTGTCCCTGTCCCTGGGAGCACCCTGTTGAGCTCAGCTCTGTGCACAGTGTCTGGGTGGTGGGGAAGGTCCATCCCACCCAGCTCCCCCAGCTTCAAAGAGCAGCCCTGCTCCAGGGATGCTTGAGCAGCCAAGTGACCGCTTGTCCTCTCCATTGGGGTGGTGCCAGCCCCTGAGAGCCTGGAGCTGCAGCTCTTGCTCTTTGGGTGACACCAGGAAGAAGCACCGGGGTTTCTTCCAGCTCATGGTGGGATTCTCCCACCCTGGGTCCACCGTCTACACTGGCAGGAGAGAAGCAGCTATCTGCAGGAGGGATCACTGAGTCACCCTGTCTTGATTTACTACAGCCCTGCTCCCGCTGCACTGCGGAGCAGATGGAGACATTCGGTCCTTCTGGCTTCAGGGCTTTGCAGAATTCCACAAACACGCTTTTTTTCTTTTTCTTTTTTTTTTTGAGGTCTTAAATCCTTTTGAGCAGGGAAGCTTCAATGAATGTTAAATAAGCTCTCGAAGCCGTGCGTTAAAACCTAACGAGGTAGAATATCAATGGTGCTGATGTAAATGAGGAGTAGCTCCAGGGAGGTAAATGGTGGCTTTGGGTTGATGCTGGTGTCCAGAGATCAGGGGCAGAATTAAACCCATTTTCTTCTTCTGACCATCAGGATCGTGACTGCACAGAAGGAACCTTAACAGTTTAACCCTGGAGATAAAGAGCATGAGGAGCTGGCAGTTCAGAGGAGACTTTCGATTAGCTGGAGATGCAGGAGCTCTCTGGTCTCCTGGGCTGGGGAAGCCGAGGATGTCACATGCTGAGCATCATCCTGCTCTGGGGCACAGGCAGAGCCATCATCAGCTTGGACCTTCATTGCTCAGTCCTTGCTGGCACCTTCATGCTCTCCAGCTTGTGTCCCTGCTTTGTCTTCGGACATCTCGGTCCGTGCCAGTCCCTCTGGCTAAGAGCACTGGGTCTGGCTGGGTCTCTGCCCTGCAGGCTAATGCACCAAAATCCTCATCTTCCCTGCAAACTCTTCTGGCTCATCCCCATCAACTCTGATTAGAAAAAAAGGAGCCACCGTTTTTCCATGTGCGAATCCTGCCTCAGTGGGAGTTATTGATGTTCTATTTGTCCTGGCCAGTTAGGAACTGTGGAGCATTTAGCCCTCCTAAATTACATCTTTACTGTTTGCCTTTGAGCTCTTGTGGAACAGTGCTCGCTGTTCTCTTTCATGTAGCAATTAAACCCCTTAAATGCAAATCTAGGCCCAGGTTGGCCAAAAGTTATCCCCGGTGCTGCTGGTTCCAGCGTTTACAGGCTGTGCCCCAAGCATTGCGCAGAGCTCAGGTTTGAGGCCACTGGTTTGATGAATTTCAGGCAGTTCTTGAAAGGAAACCTGTTTGTGTTATAAGCCAGCTTGGACAGTGCAGAACTAAATCGCTGGAAGAGATTGAATCTGAGCAGCAGGTTGTGTTTAACCCCTCGGCTCAGCTGGCGGCAGGGAGGGCTCTGATCCGTGGGACCGGTGGCAGCTCAGGGCTGCCGAGCATCATGGGATGGTGCCAAGCTCATCCCTGGGTCTGATGAACTTCTCCATCTTTTTTGGGTGCTGGATCCCTCTGGGATCTGTTCAGTAGTTGCAGGTCATGGGGCAGGAGTCATCACCGGCTTGTGAGGTTGAGGCAAACCCGCAGTGTCCAGGGGAAGCCGCGACATCTCCAAAACCATCCCTGCTCTCTGCTGATTTGATTGATGGAGCAGAGTGTCTCTGTCATGGGAGAAGCCCCGGGGAACAGCTTTGGCACTTCACAGCAGCTCCTGCCATGGGTGTCATCACACTTCTGGCTTTCTGCTCGCTAAGTGGTCTGGGTGAGCATCCTTCAGAGATGTCCTTCAGGGAGGAATGGCCCTTGGAATGCTTAACCCTCTGGACCATCAACCCCAAGGCACCTACAGAGCATCTTTCCTAAGCCTGCTTTTCCCAAAAACTCAGGCTCCTGTGACTGCTCTGCTGCCACGTCCCCATCCTCCAGCACGATGTGAACTGTCGAGCCGCTTGATAGAGCATTAAAGCTTTCAAAGGTAATTAAATGCCTACAAGTTGATGTGCTTAAAACAGCCAGGCAGAGAAAAAAAAAAACTGTGACTGCTGGAGAGATGTTGGAGCAGGTGCTCAGTTTTTATTAGACACAAGAGAATCTGCTTGGGACCCCACAGAAAGGGCTGGGGTGAGAGGAAGCCTGTGGTGCCATCTGCTCCCCGGGGGAAGCCAGGCTTAGGAGGGCTGGGAAGCACCCTTGAAGCTGTGGTGTGGGGTCTGCAAGGGGCAAACCCAGCTGGGAGCGGGGCGAGAAAAGCAAAACTAGTGTATTTAATCCGTTCCGGGGGAAACTGAAGCTGGAGGAATGACTGGAGGCAGGAGAAAGCAGGATGTGGGTGGGCGAGGGCCCGGCGTGCGGCGTGGGTGTTAGAAAATCACCGTCCCTAAAACCTCCCCAACTTTTGTGTTCGTTAATTCGGTGACCGACGCTGCAGCGGATAAATCCAGGGCAGGTTTGTAAATGCTGCATTGCTGGCAGCCAAAACACAAATACGCCCTGAACGGCTGCCAAACGGTGGAAAGCAGGGGAAGAAAAAAAAGAAAAAAGAAAGCTCTTGTGTCAGGATTTACAGCCCCAGAAAAGAAAAGGTTATGGCAGCCTGCTCGGGTGGGTGGGGAGGGGCTCACCCAGCCCCAGGCTCCCCTCCTGGGGACAGGTATTGGGAGGACAGGAGGAGAAGCCGCTTTCAGGTGACCCACAGCACCTAGGTGGTCCTGGAAAGAGATCTGGGTGTTTCTCAGGGCTCTGTGGTGCTGGAGGCTCAGAGAAAGGCACAGCTGGGAATGTGGAGGGGTGCAAATATGTGTGAGAATCTGAGGTTGAGGGTTTGGTGGTTCCCGTCCTGGCCGGAGCATCGCTGGCACCTGCCCGGCCAAGGGCACCTCACTTGGCCATCGCTGCCACTTCTGCCCAGCTGGAAACACACCCAGAGCCCACAGAGTTTTCTTGCATTCAGAGCTGGTTGTGCTGCTCATTGCTCGAGCTGCTTGGCATTTCCTAGGATGGGAGCTTGCTTGTCAGCTGTTTGTCACTTTTTTGGGGGTTTTTTTTGGTCAAAAATGTCAAGGTTGAAATCGTAGAGCTCATTCCAAGAATAAAGAGGAAGAGGAAGATGAGCTCTTGCCTCGTAGGTCGTTGCCAACGGGTAGGAGTCCTCAGCTCCAGCCTCAGCCTTTTGTTCCTTTGTTCCTTCTCAGCCTTTCATCCTTTCTTTTTTTTCCTCTTTCTGTCTTTCTTTCTGTCTTTCTTTCCTTCCTTTTTTTCCCAGTAGATGGTTTCACACTCCTTGAGCAGCTGCTGTCTGGTTGGAGCAGGGACCTGCCTGGTGCCTCCCACCCATCTCCAGCAGCTCAGGTGACCCCGTGGCTTTCTCAGGCCTGAGTCGAGGGCTGAGGATGGGCTGGGGGAGCACCTTCCCCCTGCTGACAGCAGGATGGGGTTCCTCCATCTGCCCCAGGGGGGAAGCTCCCCTGGCCCTTTTCACAGGGGGATCCAGAAATCAGAGGAACCAAAGGACACAAAGAAACCCAGAAAATATCAGAGGATTGTGCAGGACCAGGGTCAAATTCCACTTCTGGGCGTGAAGTCATTTTCTGCCTGCTTGGATTTGCACCTCAGCCCCTTGGGATGGATGAGGACTTGCTTTGTCCCGTGGCACAAGACCCGACACTGGCTGGTTGGTGGTGTCCAGCCCATCTAATTTATGTCACTGCAAAGGCACATAACGATGCAGATAACAGTTATTGATCCGGCAGCGCTGGCAGCAGCCGCACCGCTCGGTCCTGCCCATCCCCGGTGCCACCCCGGGGTGCTGGGACACGGAGACGGGAAGCGGTGCAGGGGGATGCGAGGGTGGGTGCCCCCCGGGAGAGGGGGACAAGAGATGCTGCCAAAGTGAGGGCTGGATTCACCCAACCCCCCAGATCTGATCCTCTGAACTGCGAATCGCGGTCGGGTTTTGCGTGGGAGTTCAGGGTCAGGGTTTGCTGGTGCAGACTGGGTTTGTTGGGCGCATCCCTGCGGGCTCAGGCTGTGACAAGGGGTGTCGGGGAGGATAAGCCCATCCTGGGTTATTTTAAGGTCTCTTTTTCCTGCTGTCCTAAGAGGCGGTGGCTCTGGGACAGGCTGGTTCTATTCGTGTGGGGTGTCTGCTCGAGGGGTGCTGCCTGGATGCTGGGTGCCTGGGTCATGGTCACCCTCCCTACCCTGAGCCGGACCTCAGGGACAGCCAGGTCTGGGAGCGGAACCTGGCACTGGGGATGCTTTTGCCAAAGCCCTGAGGCTCCGGGGAACATTTGTGTCCCCAAGTGGGTCACCTCCTGCCCGTGGCTGGGGATGTGCCGAAGCCGGAGGGGGACGCGGCGAGAGATTCAGGCCATCCATCAGGATGCACAGCCCGCTGCCTGGCGAGGCTGTGGCTGAGGTGTCCCTGAGCTGTCATTGGGACACTGGGGCTGCAGCGCGGCCACAGATTTACAGCCACCACTTTTGGCTGAAGGCAGATTAAGGAGGACGAGTAACTCCCTTTGCTTCCCGAGCAGGGAAGAGGCCACTCCGGTGATTGCAGGCAAGAGGTGGCTGCATCCAGACATCATCAAGAATGCTGCTTTTCCTTCTGCAGATGCTTTCAGACTGGCTGTGGGGACAAGCAGAGGAGAGGAGGGGGCTGCAGGGCAGCGGGATGTGGTCCAGCAGCAGCCGTGTGGATGAACATCTCAGGAAATAATGAACAGCAAAGTCTGTTCAATGGATGCACCTTGGAAATCCCTCCTGGCTGCGGTGGCACTGCTGGGGCTGGTCTGGGTAAGGGGACCAGGGCCAGCCAGCCCCATAGCTGCATCCCAGGCCAGCCCCACAGCTGCCCCTGCCCCAGTTCCTGAGCTCTTGGCAGTGCTGGCATTCCTGACAGTGGAGCTGTGTTCCCCGTGCAAGCCTGGATGGTGTCTTGCTGTGCTCAGCGCTGACTTTCTGTAAGAGAAAATAATCAGGATGGAGGTGGTTTTTCTTGCGATGAGGCCAATCTGTGCCATCTGCTCGCTGGTGCCAACCTCTGGTGCTGCTGGCAACGAGGGTCTCGGAGCTGGAAGCACTGGGTGCTAAACCCCAGGCAGCTGCTCCCCACAGCTGCGTTTCCTCCTTCCTGCCATAGGTCCCACATCCCGAGCAGGGATGCAGAGCTGGGACAGCTTCTCACCTGGAAGCACCGGCTGCTGAATCTCTGCTGGCCGCTGTGGACGTGCAGAGATTTACAGCTGCAGGGCTCCGGGCCATCGCTCCTCATCCATCAGCCATCAGGGTGCTGACACTAACAGGGTGCCTTCTCCTGGTGCTGCTCCAGGGACCTTGTGCTGCCTCCAGCCAAGTCTCCATGGCTGGGTGAGGGCTGTAGCTATTGCCAAGTCACTCGTTCTCCCGTCATTATCTCTTGTTCCAAACAGAATGCGTTTATTATATCTTATAATTTCCCAGTGCAATAGTTGGAGGGGAGCTTCAGCCTCTGACCTTGGCTGTGTCTGCTGAAGCAAAGATCAAATTCATCAAAACACCCAAATCTGACCCGCTGGGTCAGAACTGCAAATGCCAGTCAGGTTTTGCGTGGAAATTCAGGGCAGGGCTTGCAGGTCCTGTTGGAGTGTGGGCTAGGAAGGTGTTGCCCACGACCCTGTGGCTGATGGGCAGCCCAGTGCTGGTGGCATCATCCTGGAGCATCCTTTGGGGAGCGGGATGGAAGGGGATCTGTCAAACCAAGCACTGAGCTCGAGCCGTTCATGGTTCTTGGGCAGCAATAGAAAAACAACCCACTTGCTGTTGTGGACATTGGCCGTGTGTGTCGGTCTGTCCAGTGCATGCCCAGCAATACATTTTAGTATGCGGCTTCCACGCTGTGCCCCCTTCTTGGGTCACAAGTCCAGTAGCAGCATTTTGTCTTCAGTAGGAAACCTCAGAGCTATAGATCTCCACTAACCACCTGCAGTTTGCCCAGCGGTGGGTAACTTGTATTTATTGGTCTGATCTGGGTGACTTTCTCTGACCTTCTGCACATTTCTCCTGGAAGAGGAATGGTACAAACACCCTCCTGGGAGGATGCTTGGGTTGAACCTGGGTTTCTCGCTAGGGACCTCTTTATCCAGGGTCACAGAACCGAGTGTGAGCACAGGTTAACTGCCAGGGAGCACTTCTCTGCCTGCTGTTTTCTCCAAGTGTTTGTGTATTCAAGGATATCAGAGCCCTTGGAGGTTGTTTTTCCTTTAAGCAGCAGCGATAAAACTCCACAGCACTAGAGATCAAAGCAACTAGCTCTGGCATATCTCAAAAACTCTCCTCTCCCTTCTCTGCGGATGAGATGCAGGTGGTGGTGGGAATATTCATGCGGCGATACTCCAGGTTTAACCCTTCCCAGGTACTGGGAGATCCACAGAGGCTCCAGTTTGCTCCGTGGCCGGCTGAGAGGAGCTGCTTGTCCTTGCTGGGCGAGTGGAGCATCTCGCAGGCTGCTCTCAGCATAGTTTGTGCATGGGATGAGGGATGTCTGCTGGGTTTCTTCCCAAAGCAGGACACACTGGGAGCAAGGGCAGCTGTAAATACACAACCTGAATACCTTGGGAGCTCCAACCAGTTGGTTTTCAGCTCTGGAGTTAAAGCCTTGTGCTACCAGCCAGGCAACTTTTGCGTTTGCAACCCCGTCTCCCAGTTGTGTGAGAAGCAGAGCTGCTGCTGCTGCTGCTTTAATTTTCAAAGCAAATCGTTCCCCTCGAGGCAACAGCCCGAGCAGAAATCAATATCCCGCAGCCTTCCCTGGGAAAGAAAACAAGCCGGGGACCAGCCCTTCGCACGAGGTGACCGCTGGTGCCTTTGGGCTGAGCACGTCCCGTATGCGTGAGGGGACGCTGGGTGCTCCCCGGGGATCTAAATCGCAGCCTCTGCACCCTCTGCCTCCCCCGGGGCTGCCTGTCCAGGCTGGGATTTGCCCCCAGGATCGGCCCCAGCAAATCTCTCGGTGCTGGGAAGGCTTGACAGGCAAATCCCTTTGCAGCGGCGTCTCGCTCGCGCTGTCGCTTGGGTAGGACTTGGCGACAGGATCGATTTCTAAGCTTGTTAAACAAGCTCCGCTTGCTGGAAAAGGTCCCCATGTGAATAGAACGTGTGCTCGTTTAACCTCTTGACTGCCACGTGAAGAACAGAGGTTTTTGGGGCGTTCCAACTTGTGAAGACTTTTGCTGTGGGCTTTGTATGGACGAGGCAGAGTGGATGGCACGGAGATGGGTCCCCACAAAACCTGCTGTCCCACAGCCACGTCCCTCCTGCCAGTCCCAGGAAGGGACCTCAGCCCCCAGGCACAGGGGGTCTGGTGGTGCAGGAGATGATGCTTGGTCCTGGAGCACTAGAGGAACGCTTCTGGGGGCAGTTTAAATATTATGAAGGGTTTTCATATGAATGGGAGGGGGTGTTTAAGTATTACTGGGGGTTTTAAATATTATTGTTTTCCTACATTATAAGAGGGAACCTTCTGCCCGGGTTGACAACTTGAAACGAGGGTCTGTGCAGCGTATGGAGGGTGCAGGGAAAGGAGCATTCTAAAAATCAAAGGGGAGAGAAATAATAACAAATGACCTCAAGAGGCTGTCCTGCCAGGCAGTCCCTGGATGGGATAACGACCAGCGGTCATGGTCACCACTACTCAAAAAGACCAAGACGTGATTTATTCCATAGGTCTGGCTCGGGGACAGTCGTGGTGTCTCTGGTGTCCCGGCGAGAAGTGCCCTGGTGAGCCGGCACCACCACCCCCACCACCCGAGCAGCCCCCTCTGCTTCCCTGCCGCAGGTCTGCGGGTGATTCTCTCTCCAGCTGGGGAGGGCTGGGATGGGGCACCAGCCCAAATCTGCCTGTTCCGCGCTTTGGCAGAAGGGGAAGATATTCTTGGAGCTGGGCTGGGGAGCGAGCGGCCACCTGCGGCTGCCGCTTGCTGCCGGGCTGGACTTCTCTTTCCCGGTGTAAAATTTCCATTTGGAAGCCGCTGGAGAGCGAGATCGGAGCCGGGTGATGCTTCTCTGCTTCAAAGTGGAGCAGCCCACCTCTCCACGGGAGAGCGTTTCCAGGTTTCGGTGCCTGGCTGGGAATGCAGCCGCCTGCCCGGGCATCGCTATTTGCTGCGAGTTAATTATTGCAGATCGAACAGAAACCGCTGCTGGAGGCTGCAGCTCCCAGGCTGAGCCGGGGGCTGGGGTCTATTAGCTCTTTATAGAAAATCTGGCACGGGGTGGTTATCCTCAGGCACCAGCTGGGGCACGGAGGCGAGACCCAGCACCGCGGGGATGGGCTGGGCACTGGTTCCCTGTTGGTCCCTGTTACTTAGGGTGACCTATATAAAGTGATGGAAGAGGTTTCAGGGGATGCTGGTCCCCCAGCCCCAGGGCTGCACCTCAGGACCCTCCCGTGGGCACCTTGTGGCCACAAGCACCATAGCCGCGGGCTTCAGAGGGACGTGAGATGGGCAACGGAATAAACCCCTTATCCCTGTACACAGGGACATCTTGCTGCACCCACCCCAATGCCCTTGGAGTCACTTCTTTTTGGGGGTGCAGCGTTATCTCCCCCAGCCCATCCCGTGTGTTGCTGCGGGTGCCCGGAGGAGCGAGTGCGGGGCGGGCACGGACCCTGGGTTTGCAGCCCCCCTGGGTTTGCAGCCCCCCTGGGTTTGCAGCCACCCTCTCACACCCCTTCTTCCCCTCTGGCTGGCGGCTGTGCCAGCCCAGGCATCTCAGCCTACGGCCGTGGGAAATGGGAAGTGGAGAGACTCTATTTTAATACACCGCTGTGGGTTGGTGACCTAGAAAAGCAGCTCTGAGAGCAAGAGTGTGAAGTCCAACCTCCCCCGCCGCAAGCGTGGCTGCCGAGCACAGGGTGACCTATATAAAGCGATGGAAGAGGTGTCGGGGGGTGCCTGCCCCCCAGGCCTGGGGCTTGAGATCCTTCCACGGACCCCCCGTACCCCTGAGCACCAGTGCCCTGGGCTTCAGAGAGGGTGAGAGATGGATAAAGGAATAACTCCCCTCGTTTGGTGAGGACGTGGCGTAGCCAGGCACGCAGGGGTGCAGCGGGTGGGATGCAGGAAGGTCCCTGCCAGCTCCGCGGGTTCATCCCAGTGCTGGAGGGTGACACCAGCAGCCACAACTGGTGTCGCCGAATATATACTGGCCGTGGCGTGGCACAGCCGATGCTCCACGTTCAGGGGTGGAAGAGGAGGTAAAGCTCCTTCCTCCCCTCTTTTTGATACACCTTCAAGTAATTTAAAGCTTGTAGGTTCGTGCTCTTTGCAGTCTCTACAAAGCCCAGCTTTTCTCAGCCGAAACCAGCAAGTTTCTGCAATGCTGTATGCAGCTGAGTGGAAGACGTGCCAATTAATTCAATCAGTAAATAAGTTATACTAATCCCATTAACAAAAGAGGAGCTGGAGATTAAATCTTTTATGGCACTTACTGAAAAATTAATGCAGGCAGTCTTTTAGGAAATATATTCTCCCTCTCACCTCGCCAAGGATAATAGTGCAGTTATATAGGACAGAACGTTATCAGAAATGAAAAATGAATGTAAAACTAGCACATATCTTATTAAAAGAGTGTAATGAGCTGCCTACATGATTGAGATGGGCCTGCTGAGCTCGGGGCTGTGCATCGCTGCTGGGACCGGTGCTGGGCTGGGCATCCCAGTCCTGCCCGTGCCACCATGAGGGGCTGTGGGAAGGGTAGATGGGGGTGCTGGAGTTGAATTCGGGGTCTCCGTGGGTTTCCTTGGGACTTCTTGGCTCCAGGGTGAGGTGGTGAAGTAGGCTGCGGAGGAGGATTTTCTCCTGGGGCTGCCATTGCCTGGGATGGATGGGATGCTGAAGCCCCTTGCTGCAGATGTTCTCCTGTGTCCCTGGCAGGGATGGTGCCAGGATGGGGCTGGTGAGGGCTGACACGCTGCAGAGAGATGCAGGGGAGGGTAAGGGATGTGCCAGCATCCTCACAAAGCTCTTTTCCTCCTGTTTCTCTTCACCACTTCTGCAGAAGAAAAAAAATCCCCCGTTAGCAGCTCTCAGCAGCCGAGTGTCCCCGTGACACCCCACACCTGAAACAAGTGACGAGGGGGAAAACTTGCTTTCCTTTTCCTTTTCTTTTTTATTTTTAGTTTATTTTTATCATGGCACTTGAATTGAGGGGAAGAGCATCCCCAGGGGCTTGGCAGAGACGAAAGCTCTGCTTTCTCAGGCTGACCCAGACTAGCTTTCGGGAGCCCTAAAACACATCCTCTCCTCCCTGGCAGAGGCGTGGTGGGAGTGTGACCCATGGAGGTGTCATCACTGTGGCACAACCATCCCCTCCTGAGGGATTTGGTGTTTCTGGAGCTGCTGGAAGGTTTGGTAATATTTTATAAAGTCTCCTCCCTGCGTGGAGAGCTGCTGAGAACTGGGATGCACCACGGATGCTGGGGAGAGGGGCTTGGCTCTGACACCCGCTGCTCTTTGGGTGCTGAGCTGGCACCTCCTGGGTGCCTTCACCTGCTCTTCTGGTTGTTTTTTGTGTTTATGTGTTTGGCATATATGTATTTAATCAGGAGAGACACTGCCCCACACTTTGCTCAGTGGGGTTTTGCCTCCTCTGCCTTGTGCCTGCCTCAATATTTTTCTAGCCAGCAGGACCTTGGGCTGCAGGGGGACGAGGTGTTAATTAAGGAGTTTGGATCCAGCTACATCCCATCCATGTCCCGAGGGAGAGTTCAAGGGATGGTTTTCTCCCACTCTGGCCTAAATCTTGGCTTGGCATTTCAGCCTCTTGAAAAAGCAGGTGCAAACTCTCCGGTCTCCAAAGCGCTGGGCACACCCACCCTGGTTTCAGCTGCCAGGGTCTGTCCCTGTGCCCATCGCTCCTTTCTCCATCCTCCTCCTCCTCTTTTCTTCTCCACCTCTTCCTCCAAGGAAGAGCAGAGCAGTGGTGGCATGGATTTCAGGTCTTGGGCAGTGGGTCCTTTCCCATCTTTTTTGCTCGTTAACGAATTAAGCCGGCGCTAATGCCCTTGGGCTGAGCTTAGCAGAGCGCACGTGCTAAGGCAGTTGGAGCTACGATGCTGTCAGCGCGCGCTTCTTGCTGTCGTGTCCCACGGAGCTCCTGGGGGCATCCGTTGGGCTCTGTGGCCAGGCAGGCTTAGTGGGGAGCAGCTCAGCTCTTAGTGATTTACGGGAGCGAAAAATGCTCTCTTGGGCGCCCGAGCTGCCATCAATCACTGTAATTTAACTCGTGCAACCGTGCTCGGAGCTGTTGTGGCTGCGAGGGGAGGGCTTGATGTGCTCCTGGTTTATTTTGCCTGATACTGGAGTCAGCGACAGCAGCTGTTACTCAGCCCTGAGCTTTTGCATGGCTGAGCTCTGAGAGTTTATAGATTTCCACTGGAATGCTTTTAATCCTAATTAAAAACATCGAAGAAAAAATGTTTTATAAAGCTCATATTCCTTTTTCCATGGGACTGCTCATCTTGCAGACACTGGCGGGATAACCCCAGCCTGGCACTGGCTCACTACTCCCAATCTCCTTCAATTAGATACGACTAATTGGGCTATAAAATAAGGGGAGAGGTTTCTTCTTGGAGCACTGGTGCAAGGGTGGCAATAGCTGAGTCAGCAGGATGGCACGTGTTGCACTTCTGATGCTTTAATTTGCTGGTGCCGGTGTGTTTTCAGCACCCTGCCATCAGGCTGTGCTTGGATGGCCACGCTGCCCCATGGGAAAGTGCTCCATGCTGGGCTCCATCCCCTGCTCTATCCTCCACACTATCCCTGGCTACATCCCCAGCTCCATCCTCAGCTCCATCCCTGGCTCCATCCTCTGTTCCATCCTCACCTCTATCCCTGGCACCATCCCTGGTTCCATCCTCACCTCCATCCTCAGTTCCATTCTCCTCCATCCCCAGCCCCTGCTCTGTTCCACTCTAACTTCCACCCCTCACTTCATCCCTGTTCCATCCTCACCTCCATCTTGGGCTCCATCACCAGTCCCATCCTTTATTCCATCCTTACCTCCATCCCTGACTTCATCCCCGATTCCATCCTCTCCTCCATCCTCAGCTCCATGCTCACCTCCATCCCTGGCTCTATCCCCCTCCAGCCCCAGCTCCATCCTCACCTCCATTCCCAGCCTGAGCTTCTCCAGCTTCAAGCAGGGAAACACTGTGCTGTTCTAACAGCCTCCGGGATTTTTGCCTCTACACTTGAACTTGAGCGTGTGGGCAGGAGCTGCCGGTGCACGGTGCCATGGCAGCCGGGCTCCAGCAAAGCCCCTGGGCAGGATGGCTCTGGGGACCAGCTGGGTGTTTTGCCGCGTGCCGAGCCGGATCACGGGGGAAACGGAACAAAATGTGGAGAGTTAGAGGGCTGGTGAACGCAGAAATAAACCAGAGAGGAAATAAATAAATAAACCTCCTGTGCTTTGATCTGCTTCGGGAGACGCCAGACTGCCAAAATGTATTTATAATCCAACAAAAATCAAACCGGCTCTTTTATTTTTAGAAGATGGGCTAAAAAAGGGGAGTCAAAGTGCCAGGTATTCAGAAGAGAGAACTGCAG
Organism: Actenoides lindsayi; assembly: GCA_025331215.1. Taxonomy (NCBI): domain Eukaryota; kingdom Metazoa; phylum Chordata; class Aves; order Coraciiformes; family Alcedinidae; genus Actenoides; species Actenoides lindsayi. Next base: position 13,705 of record WTSP01009242.1, read on the forward strand.
GTGTTGCTTTTTTCCCTTATCTGGCGAGCCGCTTTTAGAGCCGATTTTCAGATTTCTGCACATGCTGCTTCTTTTTGTGAATCTCCAAGGAAGGTGTCAAGACATATCAGCTTGAAAGTCCTCGTCTCTCCAACTACTTTCCGGAAGCAAGGCATTCTTTCACTAAATAAAAATACATAGTTGAGCCTGAAAGAGAAGAAGGTGCCCATCAAGCATCCAGATGAATGCCAATCAGCGAACCCTGAGTGGTGGAACGCTTCCTTTGCTGAAGGCAGGAACATGATCCATCCTTCAAGGATTTCTGTCTCTTCAGGGATTTCTTTTTAAATCAAAAGAACAGTAGGATTTTCATGAAAGGCTTACTTGTTAAAAATCTTTTATGTAAAAGTGGTGAAATCCAGCTAGAGGAATGAGAAACTTTCCTTCCCCCCCTGACTCAGGCATCGCATCCTTGGCTGGGGCTGGGGGTTGCTCAAAGCCTCTTGGTCTCCTCCTGCTCTGGGGCCAGGTCTCACCCCCTCAGCTTCACCTCACGGCATCCTTTTATCAAACTCTTTAATTAATTGTCCCTCCTCGTCCTCTCGTGTCAAAGTGTCCGGCCAGCTCTGATTTCCATCCCCTCCACCTCGCTTCACCTGGAGAGAGATGGTGCAGGAGCATCTGGCAGGTCTGGAAAGTCATGAAAGCCTGAGGGTGCTGTGGTTCCCCACCAGAATATTGTGAGCAGGTAAAAAGGGGCTGCTGGAGCTGGTGAACTTGGCAGGAGAGCAGGTTGGTGAGCTGGGCTCCGACCCAGCCCGGCTCTGCCTCGCTCCCAGCTGTGAGACAACTTCCCCACCCTCCGTGTAGTCCCTGCCACAGGGAGAGGGAGGTTGGAGATCTCTGGCTGGGGTGTGAGACGTGGTGGCTGGAGGGGCCGCCTCTTTCAGTTTATCCAGCCACGAGTGCTTCAGGGGTTCCCACGGGTTTCCCTCTATGCCCTACATCACCTGCTCTCCCAGTTCCCTGCAGGAACTGTCCCTGCAGCACGATTGGTGTTCTCCTGAAGGTCTCAACAGCGCTAAGCTCACTGTAAAGCTTGGCCAGGGGCAGCATGTTCCCCATTTGCACATGTTGGGCTCAGGTTGGTCTTTAGGGTTAGTCCAGGCAAGGGCTACCAGGCTGTGGGATCCCTTGTGCTGCTTAAACCTGAGTGCAGGGGGCTGAAATCCCAGGGATGGGGAGCCCAGATGGGCAGGCAGCTCCCCCAGCTTTCAGCTGATGCTACAGGGGGTGTGTGGGGGAAGGGCCAGCCCCACTTTGGATGCCCCATGTGCAGGTGGGGTGATGCTGGAGAAGGCAACTGGGGGTCTGCAGGCAGGGCTGGGAGAGATGCCCAAAGGCCAGTCTCTCCCAGGTGGTATTTGTGTGGGTGTGCAAAAAATCTGCTGCGTCCCCCAAGGTTGGGGAGGGATGGGATGGGAGAAGGAACGGGAGCTGAGGATGGGAGAGGGTTGAGGAGGAGGAATAACGGGAGGAAGGATGGAGGGGGAACGGGATGAGGCAGAGGATGGGCGGAGAGGGGGTGCCGCTGCCTCGAACCACCACCCCCCACCCCCCGCAGCTCGCTGCGGGAGCCGGGGGGGGACCCTCCCCGCTCTGCTAAGGGGCTGAGCCCCGGGGCGGGGGCGTCTCCCCGGGGCGGGGGCAGCGGAGCGGGGCCGGTCCCGGTGCTGTCCCCTCCCCTCGGCTCCCGCACCGCCCCCGCCCCGCTCCGCAGTGCTGCGCCGAGCCGAGCCCGGCCCTGCGCGGGGAGAGCGGCCGGAGCTGCCCCGGCCCCCGGCCCAGGTACGCGGGGGTCTCCCGGGAGGGGTCGTCGGGGTCCATCCCAGCGCTGGAGCCGGGAGTGGGAGCGGGGAGAGCGGCTGCCTTGCCGGGGGGGGGGGGTCTCGCTGCTCCGCTCCCCCGAGCTGGGCAGGGGGCGATGGAAGCGGGCAGGGGGTTTCCCGCTCCGGAAGGTCAGGATTTGGGGGTGCAGATCAGGGGGTGCTCGGCCAAAGGTACCACCGAGGCCAAGGAG
>WTSP01009243.1:0-29272 GCA_025331215.1 Actenoides lindsayi
ATTTAAATGGTGTGTGGACCTGGTGCTCAGGGACATGGTTTAGTGGTGAGCTTGCAGTGTTGGGTTGAAGGTTGGACTAGATGATCTTGAATGTCTCTTCTAACCAAAGACATTCTGTGATTCTGTGAATCAAAGAAGGATTTAGTGCTTATACTATATGATAGCCTCATTATGTAATCTTAGTGCAATGCTCAGTAAAATTTGCCACAGAAAATCCCACAAAAGTGAGACTATCTTGCTCCACAGTGTCAGTGAGACAAAAATTCCTGGTAATGATGATAATGAATGCTGTAACAGCTTATCTGTGAGAATTGTAACTTCAATATTTCTTGGAATTTCTAAAGCAAAACTTATGTACATTTTTAAAGACGTCCTCTGACCCGGGTTTGAGAGGCATTCTTAAGCCCACAAGAGATTACAAAAGCAGCATCAGTGATCTTTTTAGATCAGTGATCTTTTTAGATCTAAAGGGTTGTAAATATGAGCATCAGTTCTTCCTCTTCCTCCTTTGCCTCTGTTAATTTCCATTCTGAGTGAACTCTCCAAGCATGTTTAATATTTCCAACACCATACATAAGGCAAATGGCTTTAATCAAATCTCTCACTTTATGCCTTCTCTGGTTGTGTAATTTGGCTTCTGATTTTATGAGTGTTTTTGTTTGTATGGGTTTTAATATTGTGGAAGGTATCCTGATTGTAAATGACTAGTCAAGCTTCTGTTTGTCTCATTCAGTTGCCTCTTTGATGGTCTCACTAATCACACCTCACTACTTTCACAAGCAGGGTTTATGTCCAAGAAGCAACCAATTCTATTTAATTTAATTCTGTGTAATTTCTTTTTCATCATCGCATCACTGACAACACTTACATAACTGCACAGCTGGTGTAGTTGGATCTGTTGTGGTCACCTTTCTGCTTTGTTTATCTCTGAGCCCAGACACTGGTGAATAGCCTGAGATTTCATGTCCCTTTCTGGGGCAAAAGATGTTCCATCTCCAATGTTTTATACTGATGGTTCCTGTACTCCCATATCCAGATTTAAAATCCCATTCACTTTGAACTCAAGGACAGAAATTTATTTCTTTAATTGACTTCATGCAAGTAAAATTCAGAAATACTCTATTAAGCTGTATAGCTGGAAGACATGTATCATGTCAGCAAAAATACATTAGAACTTCAGGCATTTTAGCAAGACATATTTGCAACTGCACTTGCATTTAAAATTGTCCTGACACTTTGCTTATATTTAGCACTCAAACATGGTTTCCCTTAAGGTTTGTATCGTTCTGGGTCTGAATTTCAAACAAAAGTACATGTGTGGCCCTGATTCACACACAGTATTAATAAGGTGATTATTTTGCTCTGAAAGAAATACCTTTGCTTATACAGTAGGCAAAGACCTTAAGCTGCTCCTTAGTTATTTCATTAATATATAATGTGACAAGACCAGTATTCAAATATAAACAAATTAATTATGTATGTAAATGAACTTCTAATTTAGTTATCCTGAAATACAGCAAGGTTAACAGAATTACACTGAAGCTATTACATCTGAAATGAAAATAAGATGTATTTTCACGCTGCAGGTTTAGGGAGATTTAGTATGAACAGTATTCAAATGGCTTTCCAACTTGATTCATTTGCAGACAATATGTTCAAGGTAATACCATAAAATGTGCTTGCTCTTTCTCTAGGCTTCATACATCTGCTTTATGGTTTGCTTTAATAGCAAACATTTTTATTGTTGAGGTGTGTAATAAATATGACAGGCCACATCCTGCAGCCTGCAAGGTATGAGGAAGAACAGGCTCTGTATGAACAGAGGCGACAGCCTGTAGAAGACTAGAACATGGGGGTTCATTTGGCTTCAATATTGCTTGTTTCCCTGTGGCAATCAATACATAAATTTGTCCTAGGGGAAAGTATTCATTTATGAACAATGTCCACTCTTGTGCCATAAAACTCATCTCACTTAAGTCAATGTTACTTTTCCAGTGCTAACAAAATTCTATTACTTTAGTATGATCAGATACATTTGTGGCCTACATTATGTCAAAAACTTAATTTCTATTCCTACAAGGGCATTAAAGGAAGGTGAGGGCTAGGTTAAGTATATGACCCATGGTATCAAAATTGTTATCATTTTCTTAACTGGAGTGCTTTAAAATCCTTAATATACAGACACCTACTTCAACATAGGGTCTTGAATAACCAGTGTACTGGGTTTATGTAACCACATTTTTGTAGCAGGACAGGTTGCAGGGGTGGCTTCTGTGAGAAGACAACAGAAACTGCCTCCATGTCACAGAAAGTCAATTCCAGTTGTCTCCAAGATCGACCTGATGCTGACCAAAGCTGAGGCTGTCAGCAGTTTTGGGACCTCTTCTGAGATAAGATATTTAATAAAGGGTAAGAAATACTGCAGGGCAGCTAGGAGAGGAGTGAGAAAATCTGAGAGAAACAACTCTGAGATACCAAGGTCAATGAAGAAGGAAGAGGAGGATGTGCTCCAGGTGCTGAAGAAGAGATTCCTATGAAGGGCCATGGTGGAGCAGATATCCACACTGAAGCCTGTGGAGTACCCCACCCCATAGCAGGTGGACATGCCCTGAAGGAATCTGTGACCCCATGGAGAGCCCATGCCGGAGCTGACTCCTCCTGGCAGGAACTGTGGCTGATGGAGATGAGCCTACACTGAAGTAGATTTTCTGGGAGGACCTGTGACCCTGTGGGGGACCCATGCTGGAGCAGTCTGTTCCTGAAGGACTGCATCCCATGGAAAGGACCTACGCTGGAGCAGTTCATGGACTGTCTCATGTGGGAGAGACCACACACTGGAGCAGGAGAAAAGCATGCAGAGGAAGGAGCAGAAGAGACAAAACATTATGAACTGACCTCAACTCCTGTTCCCCAGCCCCACAGACTTGCTCAGGGGGAGGAGATAGAAGAATTAGGAACAAAGTTGATCCTTGGAAGAGAGGTGATGTGTGGGAAAGGTGTTTTTTGTTCTGTTATTTCTCACTATCCTACTCTGTTTACAAGTAAAATGTCAATAAACTAATTTTCCCAAGTCAAGTCAGTTTGGCCCATCTGTTTTGCTCATCACAGTAACTGGTAATTAATCTCCCTGTCCTTACCTCAACCCATGAGCTTTTAATTGTATTTTCTCCCCTTGTTGTGTTGATGGAGAAGAAGTGATAGAGTGTCTTGGTGGACACTTGATGACCAGCCAAAGTCAACCCACCACACAAAGAATAGCTCTCTCACTCTCCTTCAGAAAGACCTAGTGCTTGCATTTCTAGTTAGATGCATTCAATACCTACCTATTTTATCAGTTTCCTCTTACAATGAGGGTCCAGAACAGAATTTGTGGTTCACCAAGTGACAAAACACAAAAGGGAACATAAATCTATAACTCAATAACTGAAAAACTCAGCTAGTTTCTGTCTACATCATTTTACTTGAAGACATTTGGAGACTAGAACTCAGAATCCTTATTCCAATATGAAAGTTTAATTCCTTGAAGTGTTTCATAAAACACCATTTTGAGTTTCCTAAATAGATTTTGTCGTTTTTACAGGGAACTTAGGGGCTTTGATTTCATTCCAAAGTACAGGACAGGGACTCATCAAATCAGTTAAGCAGAGTTTAGGAGCCTAGTTCAAGACTGATTTTAGAAAATACTGTCTAACTTACCACAGATTCTGAGAGACTTTGGATGCCTGGAATGGAATTTAATTGCCTGCATATTTGTATTTAGTGCCAATTTGGATATGCTAGTGTCCCAATTAGTTTCTGTTTGCCATTCTAGATGTGTGTCGATCTCTTGTAGCTGATATCATGTGTATCTACCAGCCCTATTAAAACATGTTGGACAACAGAATATCTAGAAATAGGAGATGAATATTTGTCTGGAAAACTGAATTCCTTCCTTGCTACAACTTAAATAAAAAGAAGTACAAACTTTCAGCAGGCCCTAGTGTAGTGATACAGACTCCCTGCCCTGGGTGGCTCTTCATTTATCATAAGCGAGTGTTTACTCTGATTTAGTATTAATATACCAGTGCTAATGAATTGCTGCTATCATTTACTTCAAGGTACTGTGTTACACTGAGCACTGCTCAAACTTCAACACCTGGTATCCTATCCTTTCCCCGTGTCCTTAGACATAAACCATCAACCAGATCTGGGACTAGGGGTAGGTCTTTCCTTATTCCTCAAAGGAGTTCAGAGGGAAAGGGGGTCAATCCTGAACCTCATGACCAGATGGGAGAGCTACTTATCCCCTTCCTTCTGCCCTATCTACAGTCCCTGTAAAAAGTTCAATACCCTCAGCCAAAAATCATTCCATTGCTTATAGCTCCATTAGTATAAATATTATAATCATATTGCTTCTGTTAGTTGAACAGAAATTTACTCATAAGATAATCATGCTGTTTGTTTTTTTTATCTACATTTGCTTATTTCTGATTAGTTGCCTTGTAGGAAGGAATATAGTGACCTTGCCAGCAATTGAATCTGGTTTAACTTAGTTGATTCTTTGCTATATTTTATTAATTAGCTAAGCCATTATTCTTGCTTAATAAATTATAGTGCTGCTTTTATCTGAAATGAAGTGCGTTTCACTCATTTTTTGCAGCAAGTAGAGTCTTGGTTAGGGCTCTGTAACAAATAACAAGTGGAAGCATCTTTGCACATTTTTACACAGAATCACAGAACGTTAGGAGTTGGAAGCAACCTCAAAAGATCATCTAGTTCAACCTCCCTGTTAGAGAAACACCTACACCCCTGCAATACCTAGATAAACCACTACGTCTTCCTCATATTTGAAAATTTAGCTTTTTATTCACCTTCAGCAAGTTTGCAGGTGATACAAAACTGTGAGACACAGCTGAAAGAACAAAGTGTTGCATTGCTATTCAGAGGGACTTCATCAGACTGAAGAAATAGGTCAAGAACCTCATTAAGTTGAATAAAAAGTAACACCAAGTCCTGTATCTGTAGAGGAGTAAATCCATACACCAGTAAATATTGGAGGATGACTCTCTGCAAAGCAGCATTGCTGAAAGGAATCTAGTGGCCCTGGTGGACAGCAAGTCAACCATAAGCCAGGAGTGTACCATGATGGCAAAGTAGGGCAACAGCATCCTAAGCAACAACAGAAAAAGCATTTCTAGAAGGTTGGGCTTCATGACATCGAGAAGTGCCCTCCAATCAGAACTGTTCTGTGATAGTGTGATCCTGTGATTTAGGTACTTAACAGTGGAGTTTTTGAACTGAATTAAATGAAGTCTTAAGAGAGAATGAACATTTTATTATTGCCAGTTGAACTTCCCTCGATTCAGGAATGTGGTTTACCTCCCTGTTTGATCAGACATCTGTGTCTTGGAACTGTTTCTGTGGGAATTAAGGAAAGCTTTCAAGAACTTAAGTCATTTAAATTGAACAGGAAAAAAGACACAATTTCCTGTAGAGTAATCATTCATTGGCAGAGATTGGACTTTGTGACCTGTGAAATATTTTCTATTTTTAATTTATTACTACATCAGTAGTAAACTAACATTTGTTCTAGTAATTTGTTATATCATAGAGTGAGTCTCTGATTGTTTCCTTTTAGTACTGAAACATTGTGTAATTAATGAATTTAGCATCTTGCATTAGTACTAGATTTGCATTTATAGTACAAATCTATTACTGCTGTTACGTTTTATATTATAGTTGCTGTGAATATTGTGAGGTGTTAATGAACTGAAGAATGCTGGTTTAACAGACATGAGATAATAGTAAAAAGACAGAACGATAACAATGATTAGTTTAGAACTAATAAAATCTGTTGTGTGTAATTTACCTGTAACTGTTAAGGCTTACTGTAACTGGTCTGTCATTTTTTTTTATCACTGCAAAATAATGCTCTTATTGTCATTATAAAGGCTGTTGTTACAAGGCAGTTCGTAGATACCTTAGCTTGATTCATGGAATTCTTTCAGGAGAAGAAAATCAAAATGTGCCAAATATACTCTTTATTCAATGTCTTTGGAAGGCACAAGTTATTAGTAGAGAGGGTATCAGCCCAAAGTTTCTTAGCTGTGAAATAGTTTTAGGCAATTTCATTGCATATCATTAAAGACTGAGTTTAATTTTTAATATCTGAAAGCTTTAAAACTAATTATTGAGGAACATGTGACAAATGAATATGATGAGATGAGGGTAATGATGTGAAATATGTCCTTTGACAAGACTTGCATTGTCTTTCATGGCTGACAGATACTACCATTTAGTCTATTTAGTTTCCATTTTTCTCACTTCTGCCTGTGATTTTGGGAAACTAGACTATGCCTTTATTTCAGCGGCATACTGGATAAAATAAGTCTGAATCTGCTTTTAGAAGGATGAAGTGAAGGCAGCTTATGTGCTGGAGGAAGACTGTCACCATCAACTACTTAGACAAAGTAATGCAACATCTACTGTTAATAATATATTCCTAAAATCAAGACTCGCTATTCAATTGGATTACAGATTCACCATGCTCTGATGTAGTAGTGAAGAAGGAAAGTAATTATTGTGGTGTCCTGAAACATGAGGAAGGAAGTAAAAGAAATTGCCCTTGGTTTCAGAAAAGTGATAGAAGGAAATAGGAAAAAAGATAACTGTCTTGTCCTTTTCTAATAAGACTTTATCCCTTTTAAGATGGTCAGGTGGGAACCACATGTCTTTCTCAAGATGCCAGAAAAGCGAAAGATTTATATAAATTTATACACTTATAACTATTCTACTTTTTCTTTGGGTTAAAAAACTGTCCAGGCCCAAAGAATTGTGGTGAATGGAGTTAAATCCACTTGGCAGTTAGTCACAGGTAGAGTTCCCCAGGGCTCAGTACGGGGGTCAGCTCTGTTTAATATCTGTATCAACAGTCTGGATGAGGGGATTGAGGGCACTCTCAGTAAGTTTGCAGATGACACCAAGTTAGGTAGGAGTGTTGATCTACTTGAGGGTAGCGAGGCTTTACAGAATGATCTGAACAGGCTTAATAGTCTGAGGGAAATTGCATGCGATTCAACAAGGCCAAATGCCGGGTCCTGCACTTGGATCACAACTACTTCAGACAACTCTTCACTTGGGGAAGAGTGGCTGGAAAGCTGCATGGTGGAAAAGGACCTGGGGTACTGGTTGACAGCCAGCTGAATATGAGCCAGCAGTGTGACCAGGTAGCCAAGAAGGACAACACCATCTTGGCTTGTATCAGAAACAGTGTGGCCAGCAGGACTAAGGAAGTGATTATCCCTCTGTACTCAGCACTAGTGAGACTAGCTCAAATACTGTGTTCAGTTTTGAGCCTCTCACTACAAGAAGGACATTGAGGTGCTGGCGGATGTCCGAAGAGCAAAAAAGGTGGTGAAGGATTTAGAGTACAAGTCTGCTGAAAAGCATCTGGGAACTAGAACTGGGGTTGTTTAGCCTGGAGAAAAAGAGGCTGAGAGGAGACCTTGTCACTCTCTACAACTACCTGAAAGGAGGTTGAAGCAAGATGGGTATTGGTTTCTTTTCCTAAGAAACAAGTGAAAGGATGAGAGAAAGTGGCCTCAAGTTGTGCTGGGCAGATTTAGTTGTAATATTAGAAAAAAAATTCTTCACCAAAAGGGTTGTCAAGCACAACCTGCTCTATCAACCTGTTCAAGCCTGTTCTAACAGGCTGCCCAGTGAAGTGGTGGAGTCACCAACCCTGAAGGCATTTGAAAGATGTGTAGAAGTGGTGCTTAGGGACAAGGTTTAGTGGTGATCTTGGTAGTGTTAAGTTTACAATCAGACTCAATGACCTCAGAGGTCTTTTCCAACTTAAGTGATTCTATGATTCCAGAATTTACAGTAACTCCAGTTTTCCTTCCTTCTTGGATATTTTCAGGCACTAGGATTTTTTTGATTTTCTCCCAGCAACATCAAAATATTTCATACATCAGTTACAGTGAAATTAAATTTGGTCATCATGTATGTACAGCTAGGAGCAGTTTCTTTCTTCCATCCTTTCTACTAACTACATGTACAGATTTTAATTTTTGAATTCCTCTAGGATGGCTCCATTTCTTTAGGGACCTTTGACGGCAGATCTTGTTAAAACCCTGGAAATACATGTAAATTCCAACGACTGGATTGTCATTATCCTCAAACTGATTATCCTTCATTATCCTCAAACAAAGGATGAACACATCTATATGTGCCTACAACTATTTTCTGGCATCTAAGCTCCCTATCAGGGACCAGTCTATGCTTCATATCCTCCCAAACATAGTGGCTGCATGTTGAGAATGGTCTCCAGATTGCATTAGCTCCCAAGTTGTAAGCAGGACAGTGAGAGCTGACATGAGTCAAAAGCCTTCCATAGATTAGTCTTACAGTTTATTGGTAAATAGAATCAAGTTCCACTCTCTTGGAACATTCCCAAAGTAGCCACTGTAAAAAAATACTATATTGATTTGGGACAGAAAGACTGCTCTCTATAGAATGTGCATTGATTCTTCCTCCTTTTCCATCTCTCTCTCTCTCTCTCTCTCTCTACTCCCTGTTCAAATCTTTACAGTTTGCCTGAAGTTAAATCAGATTTACCTGTTCATTTTCTAGTTTTATCCTGGACTATTTTTAAAATTGATGCCCTTTCTATACTTCTGATTTTAACAGGTAGTTAGAAATTTCATATTTTATTACCTTTAGAGTTCCTAGATCAATATCATCTCTGCATGTCAATTTCTTACTAATCTCTTTATTGGTTTATCTTAATAGCCATTTACTGACACTTCAATTTGAGACAGTTCCTCAGACTGTTCCCTCATAAAAAAAAATGGCCACCATTATGGAGATACATTAGGAGAACACAAATGCAATACATTTTTAGCTATTCTACTATGGTCATTTCTTTCTCAAGTGTTTCTTTAGCACCTGCATCATCTTTGGACCCTTGTCAATTTCTTGGCAGACTTCCTGACTTCACTGGGCTTAAAAAAACTCCATAAGGAGTTTTAATGCTGTTAGTAAGTCACTCCTAAACACTTTTTCAAATCTACAGTGTTTAACTTGTATAACTCATATAACTCAATGTTTAACAGCATATATCCTCTTTATCCAACGTTCTTCATTTGCGACCAACTTTAGTCTTTGGAATGACTTTTTTTTTAAATAAATTTATAATAATCCCCTATATTCAACAACTTACTAGCTTTTCTTAGCCTTTTAGATATATATCCTGTAGATATTCACCTCACATGTGGCTTAGAATTTTCTACACTGCCTATCTAAGAGAATTTAGACATATTAACACTCTTCAGTTTCTCTCTAACTTGCACTGTAACTATTTTATTAATATAGATTTTTCTTTCCTGAAGTTAAATGTAATTGTCATAGATGTCTGTATCTCTTTTTAGCATGCAAAGTTGTTTAATGTTTTTCCAAAGTGATCTATTTAGGTGCTTTGTTGGGCATCCAGCACTAAATAAGGCATTGCAACATGTCAGTCTAAGGAACCCAGCAGGTACTTTAGACCAGAATAGACTCAGGGTTCAGAACCTGGACCTCTCCCACAATGAACAGAGAAAAAAGCATCTCAGAAAAATGAATGCTAAAATTTCCATGATCATAAAAACATATTTTAAAAAAAATACTTATTATTGTCATCAGTCTTCTGGTTTTCTTCCTGCCTGAAGCAGGAATGCAAGGGAGATCTATCCATTGAGGTTCCTCTTAAGTATGTCCTGAAGGCAGAGAAGAACTAATATTTGTGGATGGACCTGAGCAGCTCTATATCCTTTGTGGTCAAAATGATGATAAATACAATGGTGTTGTTATTTATAAAGGAACTTGGTATTCAGGCAGTCTCAGCTCTTGGTCTTCTTTATTTTGTGGAATTTTAAACTTGTATGTCTTCCAAGCCAGTGATATATCTTCATCATGAAGTTACCATAGTACGTTCTCCTCTGTGTCTCAGAGAGAAGCATTTAGAAAACTACTGATGCTAGACCAGCAATCAAAAGTCTTTTTGTCTGTAGTGGAGACAGACTACTGGGAGTAAGGGTTTCGCTTCTTGCTCTATTTATAAATTTAGATGCTTCAAGGGTTCGGCTCCTATGAGTTAAGAATTCTCCGTGCTTCTGACCTGTCATATGGATTTTGCTGTCTGAACTGCAGAAACAGGTGACAGGTGACAGCAGTAGCTCGTTAGCAACTGCTTTTGAAGCATCGGCATGAGAAAAGGAGGTGCTTTAGTACAAACTGCTTATAGACAATAAAAAAACTAAGATTTAGAGAAGAAGACATAGTGATGAGCCCATTTGTCTTTGTTTCTATCCTCCACATCCCTACTCCCATCACAGCCCTTTCTGGACTACCCAGCTGAACTATTGTCTCAGTTGTTACTTTTATGCTCATTCCCTCCACAGGAACCTGGTTCTATACACAGATTCATTACAAGACAGTCTTCTGATTAACATCATCTTGTTCAGTTTCTCATTGTACATTATGCTACTAAAATTATTTCATGATACATACTCTTATGTAACCCTCTAGATGTCTGTGAAATCAGTGTTTATAAGTAGTAATGAATTTATTTTTTTTAAAGGCAAAAGCATTTTATTTAAGATAATTTGATTGTACTTGTCAGTTGCTGATGCTGTGAAGAGAGCAAAGTAGAGTGGCTACTCTTACCTTTTCTTGCTTAAACTTCAAGGTTAAGTTAGAGAATTAACAAAAAAAAAATAAAATAAATGCCTTTCAAAGTAACAACAGCTATCACTTCAGTAATTCTTACATGTAGACATAATCAGCCCATTATTTCAAAAAGTCACGTGGCTAGGCCATGAACTTCCTACTCAGTTTTGCTTGTTACTGTATCAGTTCAAGACATCTGGCTGTAGAATAGAACCATAGAACCACACAATCATTTCATTTGGAAAAGACCTTTAAGATCATGAGTTCAAATGTTAGTATGACATTGGCAAGTCTACCTCTAAACCATGTCCTTAAACACCACATACATAGATCTTTTAAATACCTCCAGGGATGGTGACTCCACCACTTCCCTGGGCAGCCACTTTCAGTGCTTGACAATCCTTTCTGTGAGGAAATTTTTTCTAATATCTAAACCTCCCCTTGAGGCCATTTTCTCTCATCCGTTCACTTGTTTCTTGTGAAAAGAGACCTCCTTTCAGGTAATCGTAGAGAGTGACAAGGTGTATACTCAGCCTCCCTTTCTCCAGACTAAACAATCTTAGTTCGCTCAGCTGCTTCTCAGAAGACTTGTACTCTAGACCTTACACCAGCTTTGTTGCTCTTTGGACACACTCCAGCACCTCAATGAATTTCTAAAACCCAGCATTCAGATTGAAGAAATCTCTGGTTTGTTTCTAAACTCTTCTTCTACCATAAAGTTTATAAAAACTGTACTTATCATGCCACTATGAAAGATGAAACAAAACTCTTTATTAGGTGAAGAGAGAGACCAGGACTATAAAGTCTCTTCAGAGCCTTGTTATATCACTTAGCCTAAATAATGCAATACTTTTTTTATAAATGAACAATTTTTATGAGTCTTGGGAAACAACAAAGGTTGGCTCAAAAGTACATTAGCCACCTCTTAAAATAACAAGCAAGGCTACATTTTATAGTGTGTTCAGTGTGTTCTTTAAGTGATCATTTCTTGATGATAGCATCCTGAACACAGATTTGCTTATTTTTTGTTGCCTCCAAATGCTATTAGGACAAATACATTCTATTGATGTTTATGAAGAGAAATTGACATTTCAAAATAAAACTTAAGTCTGTAGATCGTTCTTTGTTAGATTTCTACATGACTGAAGGCACAACAAAATGTCCTGTAATGAAAGTATTTTTATAGTGGTTGAATGTCAATGTGCAGTATGTTAAAGTTCATTATAATGCTGAGTGTACTAGGAAATGTGTCAATTTGTAACACTTATGGCTGATAATGCCATTAGAATAAGTTCTGTTTTATTGCTGCATACACAGCAAGAGGAAGGTGACACTTGTAAATAAAATTGAAGTAGTTTTGCATTTCTCTTTACTGTTTTTCTGCACAGCAGAAGAAAACACTTAAAATTATGAAGGCTAAACATTAAAATTTAGTGCAATACTCATGTAAGTATTGTAATTCACAACATATCTGTAATCTAATACAGCCTGCACAGTATGAATATCTGGAGAATTTCACTTTATCCTCTTTTTCTCACTCACAGATATTTCAGATTGTATTCTATTCAAAGTCTTTATTTAGGACAATGGCTACAAACCCCAGCTGTATTTTCAGAGTGAATCAGAGAACTTTAGGATCTAATATGTCCAAAACAGGTATCCCTACTGGGCAGCTACTCAGAAAAATGTTAAGCAATTTGACAACATGTTGGAGTACAGGAAGTTGTTATAATTGGTATGTGGGAAAGGAGACAAGAAAAAACTCTAGCAAAAGAAAAAGAGACTCAGCTGCTGACAGAACAAGCCAAAATCACAGGTCAATGCTGTATTACTTCTGTGGCAGATAGACATAGCTTGGTTCCTTCCCAGAGGAGAAAGGAATGCCTTTGCTACCCTTTTACTCAAAGCAAACTCAAAGCGTATCCAGGGTACCTCTGTGCATTTCTTATCACAGAAAAAACCAACTTTGATAATTTAAGAGTTTTCCAGTTGCTGCCACAAATAAGCTGCATTTTTAAAAGTAGTTTCAGTGGTTTTGAAGGGTTTTCTTTCTATATGCACAACACAGTTCAAAACCATGCTCCATACTTTGGGACTGTGTACAAATGATATTCACTGTGATTCCTATAGGAGTCCTTTCCTACTTGTTCTCAGGTAACAAAAGACAAGAATCATTTGTTGAAACTAAAGTTGCTGGGATATACTTTATCACAAAAAGCTTTACCAATGCTTTTAATAAGGCTTGAGATCATGATAATGGCATTATTTAAGAAAAATAAATCTGTGGAGTGCATCCTTAAGTGAGATCATAACCAAACTACCAGCTTAGTTTTGTGTTCTGTGTCAAGATTCCTGACTGTCATTATCCATTTCTGTTGAGTCAATTCTTTCAGGGCAGTTTATAAAGCTTTTGCTTATGCGTGGAGATGACCTAGACCACAACATGTAAGAGCTTAATTCACAGCTCCTAGTGCTACAATTTAAAGTCAAGGTCATGTCTATTTAAAAGAAGGGTCTCCTTTAAGATGCTTGGCCTGTAGAAGTTAAACAGGGTGTCCACCAGTCAGGGACTCCCAGGGTCACTTGACTGGTGAGAAAGCTGAAGATACCTGTTCTACCTATAAAATGCTTTACCTTCACAGCTCACCTTATTAAATAACATAAAGGGAGATGTAGTCATAGTCATAAATTTGCCGGTGTCCTGAAGAGATGTTTTTAGGTAGTTCTTTATCTCATAATGATATGTAACATTACACCCAGATACAGGAATGCTCCCAGGATGCCCTGCTGCACTGGATAGCTTTGAACCATGGCATACCTTGGTCAAAGGACCTCATGCAGAAGTACAATGAGTAAAACAGAGATAAGGTTGAGAACTGTGAAAAAAACCCTAATGTAGTAGGAGCAGGTCCAGGAGGATTTTGTTACCTTGTCACCACACTGGGTTAGAGTTATTTCATTTGTCTAAAGCTAGAGAAATCACCCCTTTTTTGGTGCCAGAGTTCCTGTGCTGCCCATTGCATTACAGTGACAGAAGGAAAGGATCAAGATAAACGCTTTATTTTTTTCCTACAAGCTCTTCCTTTCTCCTTTCCTTTCCTTTCCTTTCCTTTCCTTTCCTTTCCTTTCCTTTCCTTTCCTTTCCTTTCCTTTCCTTTCCTTTCCTTTTTTTTTTTTCTCTTCTTTTCTCTTTCAGAAGACAAGACATAGAAGGAAAAAGGAATAGGTTAATATTTAGTGATTAATAGCAATAACTGACTGTGGGGGTTGACCCTGTCTGAGAGGTGCTCACCAAAGCCATTCTATCTCTCCCTTTCTCAGCTGGGCAGGGGTGAGAAAATATATTGAAATACTTGTGTGTCTAGATAAGGACAGGAAGAGATCATCCATCAATTAACTGTCACCGGCAAAACAGACTTGACTTGGGGAATTTATTACAAATCAAATAAAAGTAGGATAATGAAAAATAAAAACTAAATCTTAAAATACCATCCCCCCTCTCCTTACTTCCCCTTCTTAACTTTACTCCTGAGTTCTCTACTTGCTTGTTGTTCATCAGCACAGGGTGAGGGGGAATGGGGGTTGCAGTCAGTTCATCACATGTTGTCTCTGCTGCTCCTTTCTCCAGTGTGAGGTCCATTCCATGGAAGACATTTCTTGATGAACTTCTCCATCATGAGTCCTTCCCACAGGCTTCAGTTCTTCACAAACAGCTCCAGCGTGGGTCCTTTTCACTGGGCTTACACCTTCAGGAACAGACTGTTCCAGTGTGGGTACCCACAGGGTCACAAGTCCTGCCAGCAAACCTGTTCCAGCATGGGCTCCTCTCTCTTCACAGGCCCACAAGTTCTGCCTGCTCCAGCACAGGCTTCTCATTGGATTACAGCCTCCTTTGGTCATCCATCTGCTTCAGCATGGGGTTCTCCACAGGATGCAGTTAGCTATATGCTTCACAGTGGACCTCCATGGCTGCAGGGGCACAGCCTACTTCACCATGGGCTTCTCCATGGGCTTCAGGGGAATCTCTGCTCCAGCACTTGGAGCACCTCCTCCTCCTCCTTATTCAGTGACCATGGTGTCTGCACAGTTGTTTCTTACACATATTCTCACACTTCTCTCTGGCTGCTGTTGCACAATTTTTTTTATCTCCTTATTAAATAAGTTATCACAGAGGCACCATCACTGTCACTGATGGGCTTGGCCTTGGCCAGTGAGAGGCCCATCTTTCAGCTAGCTGTCATTGTCTCCATTGGACATAGGGAAAGCTTCTATCAGCTTCTCATGGAAGCCACACCTGTAGCCCCACTGCTCCCAAAACCTTGCCATGCAAACCATGCACTGATCAATATAAATTCTTAAAATTAAGAAGAATCTAAGAAAACACTTCTCTGCAAAACATGACCAGATCAACGTATCATGGGATGTAGGTTTCTCCATTATTATGGCCAGAAATGTAAAAGGAAAGAATTGATGAGTTGTTCCTGCCAAAGGAGTTGGTTTCTTCAGATTTGAAGACCTAGTCTAGGTTATACTTTGTGAGATACTGCATATCCTTAAAGTCCTTCTAGAGCTAGGACGGGATCCATGTACTCTGTATCTTTGTTCTGCACAGAGATGTAGGTAACCTGTCCTGAATGATAGGTGCAATATATTCCACTTAAAGAAATAAAGTCAGGAAGAAAATGAATGAAGGATGTAAGTAATGAATGATGAATAACAAATAACAAAGAGGTGACTGGGTACAATCAACACACTTTCACCAAGGGCAAGTCATGCCTGAAAAACTTGGTAGCCTTCTATAAGAAGGTCACAACATTGATAGACAAGGGAAGAACAACTGACATCATTTACCTGGACCTGAGCTAAGCTTTCGACACTGTCCCGCATGATATCCTGGTGTCCAAGATGGTAAAATATGGGTTCGATAAATGGACGACTTGGTGGATAAAGAACTGGCTTTACAACTGCACAAAAAGAGTGGGTCCGTGTCCAAGTGGAGGTCAGAGACAAATGAAGTCCCTCAAGGATCAGTACTGGGACCAGTCTTATTGAACATCTTCATCAGCGACATGGACAGTGGCATTGAGTGCACCCCCAGCAAGTTTGCTGATGACACCAAGATGTGTGGGGCGGCTGACGTGCTAGAGGGTAGGGATGCCATCCAGAGGGACCTTGATAATCTGGAGAGGTGAGCCCATGCCAGCCTCATGAAGTTCAACAAGACCAAGCGCAAGGTTCTCCATCTGGGTAGGAGCAATCCCAGGCATCGATACAGGCTGGGCAGTGACTGGCTTGAGAGCAGCCCTGAAGAAAAGGACTTGCGGGTACTGGTGGATGAGAAGCCCAACAGGAGCCATCAGTGTACACCTGTAGCCCAGAAGGCAAATCATATCCTGGGCTGCATCAAGAGAAGTGTGGCCATCAGATAGAGGGAGGTGATTCTCCTCTTCTACTCCACTCTTGTGAGACCCCACCTGGAGTACTGCATCCCATTCTGGAGCCATTATTACAAGAAAGATATGGATGTGCTGGAACATGTCCAGACAAGGGCCACAAGGATGATCAGAGGGCTGGAGCACCTCTCCTATGAGGACAGACTGAGAGAGCTGGGGTTGTTCAGCCTAGAGAAGAGAAGGCTCTGGGGACACCTTATTTTGGCCTTCCAGTATCTTAAGGGGGCCTACAAAAAAGGTGGTGAGGGACTTTTTAGGATGTTGGGTAGTGGTAGGACTAGAGGGAATGGATTAAAACTAGAGGTGGGTAGATTCAGATTAGACATTAGGAAAAAGTTCTTTACCATGAGGGTGGTAAGACACTGGAACATGTTGCCCAGAGAGGTGGTGGAAGCCCCATCCCTGGAAGTTTTTAAGGCTAAGCTGGATGGGGCTCTGAGCAACCTGATCTAGTGGGAGGTGTCCCTACCCATGGCAGGGGGATTGGAACTAGATGATCTTTAAGGTCCCTTCCAACCCTGACAATTCTATGATTTTATGATTCTATAAAGTGAATTCATGCCTCTGAAGACTAAAGGTTCTTTCTCTGCAGATGAAGTTCTCAGACATTGAAAAAACAGCTGTTCGGTGGACGGTCTGTACTACACCTGTTTTTGCACTCCTTATCAACTTCATAGAAACCAAGAATTAATGAGAGCTAAAAGGAATAGCTGGTTGCTCCCAAGTCCTCTGTGGCCAGAAACTAGGCAGGTGTTCAGTTTTCAGGCTGCACCTGTGGTACAGGATTGTTTGTTGTGGGTAACAGAGCTGTCCAAGGGTAGAGGAAGGACCTTGCACGAGAATCTCTGATCTACCAGCTCAGGTTGGTCGTCAACACATCTTTGTCTGTCCTGGATTACTGGTTGGCATACATTTCTTTAGGGATTGCTGAGCAGGGAAATCTCATGAAATCTGAAATAACTTTGTTCAAAATAAATATTTTTTTTAAAATCCATTAAGAAAAGAGGTCAGAATGTGATAACATCCTTCCTGCTCTGCCATCTGTTTCAGGTGTCTTACATCACTGGTCCTTACTCTCAGATCTCACTAGAAGAGACTCATTGGTGTGTATGCCTAGGGCAGGGGGGATATATTTTGCTTTGGGTGCAGTGTGCTCCTCTACACACAGCAAATATCCCTCAGTGTGTGTTTTGGCTAGGTTTGGTGCTAGAAAGCTGTCAGTGTTGTCCAGGATCTTGTTTTTCTAGCTGAGAAACGTGGGAGTAAGGCAATGTGATTTAACCCATCTGCTCAGAGCAAAGGCAATTATTTTCTTCTCTCCTGTTCGGTCCTTCATGACTTTGAAAATCTAATAAAGTAAACCCTAGCTTTGCCCATTGCCACCTGCCCTTCTCCCACAGGAACCCTGTCTTCCTGTATTTCTGTCTTCAGTATTAGCAAATTCCAGTATGTTTAGCTACTTGCTGATGCCTCACGAATGCAGGGAAAAAATCCCCAAAAGACCAGGTGAGGAAGATGAGAGATTGGTTCAGAAGAAGTCAGAAGATTGCCCAGAAGACCCACTTTTCCCACTCTGTGATATTTTTGTCAGGACACATCAGCGGCTGTGCAGTTTTGCAATTTCATTTCAGCAACAGTCACGGTTTAAAGCATTATCAACCATGTCTGGCGAGCACATGTGCTCTGGCAAAATTCAGCCATCACAACAGCTTCAGCTGTTCACCTTTCCTAGAAAATTGTCCTGTAAACCAAAGTTATTCCTGTGAACAGGAGAAATATTTTTTGACTTGAAGGCATCTGCTCAGAGGAGAAGTGTGATAGCTATTCTGAGGATGTATCTAACAGTTGTTACATCCAAAACTTTGGTTTTTTTAGATGTTCACAGTATATGGTATAAGTTCTTCAGGGTAAAACTATCTTGTTGTATAAAGCTAGTTAAAGCAAGTTAATCTCTAGCCACCTAACTCTTGCACATTTCGTCTGTTTTACCTAAGAATAGCTAAAATAAGACCAGAGAAGTATAGGCAAGACCTTAGTCTAGTCCTTAGACCTTATATAGCTAAGCTAGTACAAGCTGGTACAAGGTCCACTGAATAGCAATGGGAACAGAACAATCACTACAGAGCTACACAGTGTTGATTGAGCCTTCTTCTACTATGGGAATAAGTGTCTCTCACAAAGTTTTGGGCATTACAACAGATACTAGCAGATACTCACTCCAGTATCTTAATGTAATTTAATCAAAATTATGCAAAACATCACACACAACCTTATTCTCATAGCATTTTTCAAAATAATATAAGATGTGACAGTTCCTTTTAGAAGAAATAATTTTAATTGTTCTAGATTAACGACTGCATTAATTTCTATTTTTCAAAAAAAAGTCAAATAACAAGGTTGTGAGGCTTAGCTGGTTAATATTTTTGAAAAGCAGAAGTTTTGTTTCATGCTTCTAACAAGCTTAGATCAATATTGTTCATTGTTTATAATACCGTAACAATCAAGTTTGTCTTTTCTTTTGATGAAGTGTGCTATTTTAAAATAGATCCTCTGCTGAGCTAATTAGGAAGGCGTATTAATTCCAAACAATTCCATGCTGAGCTCATTTCTTAGCTAAAAGTCCTGAATTCCCATTGTTTTGTATCCTTTGAACTAGTTTAGAAGATAATGGTGAAAATACTGGTAAAAAATTTACACCAATTGTTGCTGTGATTACTAACACAGGTCAGTCTATAGAGCTAGACACTTCTACAAAATCCTCCATATGTGGACACAGATAATGAGTATGCATTAGACACTGTGTACACAACTCTGATTTCATACCTCAAAATGGGGTGGCAGGGGCAGGGAAGCTCTTTAACAACTCCTTGTTGAAAGCCAAATCCCAAATTACTTAGTCTGCATCAGCAATACGTAGTTTATGAGCCCATGAATAAACAATTTACATTCACAGGGAACTCTGAAGAAATTCTCTCTAGTATAAAAGAAATCTAGAGCACTTCAATAACATAACCTTTATTATTATAAGAATTTTCTGTTATACTAGAATACCTCTGTAGTGCCAATAAGAAAACCAATCTGATGCAACTGTCAACTGTGTATTCTACTTAACATAGTTATTCTATTAATACACTTTGATATCTTCTCCTGGGGCAGGCTGAGAAGTAAGGAAGGAGAAAACTTCCTACAAATGCATAATGCCTGAATATTCTGTCAGGTAATGTTTGTTTAAATGTGAAATGCTATTTTCTCATATATCAATTTCCCAGAGAGCCTAACAAGATACAAAATAGCAGCAGGAGCTAAATGTTAAGTCGTAATCTGAAAAAATCATTATTTCTCCCTCTTCCAAAAGAAGAACCCTGATTTTCATATCAAATTATACATGGTTTTCCAATTTTGCAGTGTTATTGAAGTGATTGCTGTTAATTGCTTCCCTCAAAAAAGCCATTTATGTGTAGAAAGATAACTCTTCTGAAAGCTCCCCACCAGGCTCAGGGCCCTTCTGATTGACCTGGGACTAGTCTATCATGCATGACTCGGAAAGAAGCAGAGACTCCTGTGTTCAATATTCCAGCTAATCAACTCAGATTGCTCACAGGGAGAGCCAGTGGCATACCCATTTACTGAAACTCATTTGCATGAATTTGTCATCAGCTCAATACCCAACAGCTGGTGCCCTCATGGCAGACAGTCCCTTCTTTCATAGGCAGGCTCATGTCAGACATCCCCACTGCCTGACTTTCCATGACTTCTAAGTACACAGAATACAACTCCTAATTTAGGGTTAAAAAACTACCTTGACCTATCTGACTCTGACTGAATATTTTGAGAATAATATCCCCCTCAAAAAACCCCCAAAAATCCCGGCATGAAAACAATATATACCAAAAAGTCTACTGAAACAGAAACCATAACAAAATGTTGTGATGAGTGTGTTGGCAATCATATTTGTTTGTAATAATTTAAGAACTTTTACTCTCTATTGCCAACACACCATTGTAAGATATAATTGCAAGTGTATAAAGGCACAGTGCTGCACTCAGGTTATATAGTACTGCATTAAAGGAGTTCTAAAGCATTGTTACATCATTTGACCCCAACAGTCTTTGGGTGTTAACTATCTACAGAAGCCCAGGGAAAGAGTTTCTAAGTACCACTTATAGTTCCACTTCTGCAGTCAACTTTGTATAGGCAGTTTTTGTATTCAGGTCCTGTTGGTTCTATGGATGTGTAATATACTGACAAAAAGACCTTAAATAATACTATTTCTCCAGCAGTCAGGGCTAGGTTATTAGTCACCACCAGACCACATTTTAAGTGGAGTTTTCAAACTTGCAGCTATGGTAGCAGAACCAGCATGGTAAACTATTTGCTCTGGTTTATCATTGTCTTATACATCCTCTTTACTGGAGTGGGGAGGAAACCACCTGTAAAAATTAGTTGATGCTTAATCACTACAATGAGTTGTTGGAGCATATTTCAAAACACCTGTTACGAATATTGCATATATAACCACATAGTAAGGAAACATCAAGGGTCCTGATCTACAAGTGATCAATGGGACTGTCATGGCCAGGTCAGATACAGTAATCTTTTTGTTTCTACATTCAAACACTGCATCAGCGTATCATTTCTACAACAGAATGACAGAATCATCATGGTTGGAAAAGACCTCTAAGATCACCATGTCCAACCGACAACACACTCCCTAAGAAAATAAAACCAAACCAAACCACCTCACTGTCCCACTAGTGCCTCATCTACTGAATACTTCCACTGATGGTGACTCCACCACCTCTCTGGGCAGCCTGTTCCAGTGCCTGACTACTCTTTCAGTAAAGAAATTCTTCCTACTAACCTAAACCTCCCCTGGTGCAACTTCAGGCCATTTCCTCTAGTCCTCTTGTTATTTATTTGAGAGAAGAGGCTGCACCCATCTCACTACAACCTCCTTTCAGGTAGTTGTAGAGAGTGATAAAGTCTTCTCTCAGCCTCCTCTACTCCAAACAAAACAGTCCCAATTCCCTCAGCCTCTCTTCACAGGCCTTGTTCTCCAGACTCTTCACCACCCTGGTTGACCTTCTCTGAACTTACTCCAGCAACACAGTGTCTTTCTTGTTGGTGAGGGGCCCAGAACTGAACACAATGCTGAAGCTGTGGCCTCACCAGTGCTGAGTACAGGGGCATGATACATTCCCTTCTCCTGCTGGCCACACTATTTCTGACAGAGGCCAGGATGCTGTTGGCCTTCACAGCCACCTGGGCACACTGTTGGTTCATGTTCAGCCAGGTGTTGACCAGCATCCCCAGGTTCTTTTCCACCATGCAGCTTTCAAGCCTCTCTTCCCCAAACCTGTAGCATTGCCTGGGGTTGTTGTGACCCAAGTGCAGGACCTAGCACTTGGCCTTCCTTGTTCAACCTCATACAACTGGCCTTGGCTCATCGATTCAACCTGTCCATATCCCTCCAGACACCTGGGACCTCTCCTGTTAGCCAAGACTGTTGATAAAAGATGGAGAGAGGCCTGGCGAGCTCCTCTGACAGCTCCCTCAATACTCTGGAGTGGATTCCATCTGGACCAATGGACTTGTGAGTGTCCAGGTGCCATAGCAAGTCATTAACTGCTTCCTCCTGGATTACTGGGGGGAGGTTTCTGCTCTCCATCTTTATCTTCTAGCTCAGGAAGCTGAATACCCTGGGGGTAGCTGGTGCGACTAATAAAGATGGAGGCAAAGGTGGCATTAAACATCTCATCCTTTTCCTCATCTTTAGTTCAATTATGATTCAATGTCTTCAGAACCACTAGTTCCTGTTCTTCCAGGAAACCTAAAAATTCCAGATTTATACATCTCACTACCTTCTAGCCAAAGGTGTCTTTATTAGGCAACAAAGACCTCATTCTCTTGTCCTCCATATCTTTTCATTAACTTTATTCTTTGTCAACCTTTCTCCAAGTGGCCCTGAAGAAAGCAAGTTGAGTAAAACAAAAAATGTTAATTGTATGTCAAGCATTATTAAGAGATAAATTAAATGCAAAACATAGAAAATTACTTTGTCATTGAATAAATTTATGCTTCACCTGCTACTTAAATATTAGTTCCCTATCTTGAGGATATAATGGCAGGTTGGAAGATAAAGTTCAAGAATGTCTATACATTGATCACAAGAATGGACCTTCTTGCATCCAAGAAACAACTAATTAAAAAAAAAAACAATTGAAGGAGATAACGATACAGGCCTACAAAGTCAAGAGGGTTGTAGAAGAGTGAATAAAGTGCAAAAAAAAAAAAAAAAGGGGCATCAAATAATGTTATCAGAAATAATTAAAAGTGAAAAATAAGAAGTTATGACTCCTTCTACAACATGCAGTATGATTCAGAAGAGCTTTGACACTATGGAAAGCCAAGAGTTTAAAATAGATCAATAACGGGCTAGATGTGTGTCAAGGTTTAGGGCAGGGCTGGCCACCGGATGTATGACAGACATTCTCCATTAACCTCTCTCCCTTCCAAAAGGGGAAAAGAAAGGAAGTAGGAGAAAGAGACTTACGGATTAGAAAACTAAAACAGCTTTAGTGAAAATAATAATAATAAAATGGAATATATACAAATATATACTAAACCCAACCCACCTGATGGTAATTACATCACTGTCACCACTGGTACAGTGGAGCAGGCACTGGGAAAGTCCCAGACTGTGCCCAGTGGCAGATGGGAACTGGATTCAGGAGCTGGATTCTGGAACTGGTTTCAGGAATATATGGATTGGGATTGAAGGCAGAACGGACAGAGTCCTCCTCAGACACCAGAAGAGAAATGCCAGAAAAAGAGAGCTTGAACCTCATGATCTCTCAGCTTTATGCTATATGATATATGTGGGATGGAATACGTCATTGACCAGTTTAGGGTCACCTGTCCTGTCCACTTCTCCCTGCAGATGAGGCCTTTTACTTTCTGCACCCCCAAAGTGGTACACCAGATTTAGCAGTGACCTTGTTCTGCACACCAGTTCTTGGTAGTAACTTTAAACATCAAGCATTACCACTGCTAGAAGCAGACACTGCTTGTGAAAACACACTGCTAACTTCAGAAAATGTAGTTAGTTAGAAAAGTTGAGCTCAAAAGTAAAATCACTGAAAAGAATTAGTTTTATTCTAACTCAAAGCAGGACAATGTGTTTAAGGAAGAGAACTCCAATGCTATTCAGAAGCAACATATGGCAGTAAGCCTCCAAGACACAAACGGTTGTGGATTGACTATGCATGGATGTACTTTGTATATTTCTGAATCTAGTCTCCTACCTTTGTAATTTATTTATTTTTTTAGCTGCTAGTACAGACAAGCTACTTGTATCTTTGCCCTGAATCAATATAGCTGGTTTTACACACTCTGTGGCTCTATCTGCTTCTTCTTGCAGTGTCTCTGAAGCCTTTCAAAGAAACCTACACCTCTTCATCTACTGTTGCCATTCTGCCTTTACTGCACCTTTTCAGAACGGATATTTGCAAGTGGGAGCTGTCACAGCTAGAAGTGACAATTCTCTGGGCTGGTGCAGCAGATGACAAATTACTGTATTACAGTAAGGTTATACTTAAGTTAAACCTGCTTTTATTCTACCTTGATGAAATTCAAGCCCTACAAATACAGACATTGACAATCATTCCATCAGTTCATTGGCAGTTATGTGCAAGAATCTGCATAGGATGGAAATTAAACAAGCTAGTTAAACAACACACTGGTTTATACTGATCAGAACATGAACAATATTTTCACTTAAGCAGAATGGGATTTTGCACTCACCATCCTATATAATCCAATCCCTCCTAGAGGGATATTTCACAAAGCTTTTTTTATTATTATGTAATACTGATCATGCCATCCAACACTAGTTAATTTCTCTAACCAGATATTTTAGTGGAAAAAAAATACCATTTTATAAATACACAGCTTATTGATATAATGATTTTTAAAAAAATCAGTTCTTTGTAAAATAAGGCATGAGTGTATATCTTTTCAGTGTCAGTTGCCCTAAGATGATTTTATCCTTCCTATCAAAATAATGTATCTAAAAAGAATAGAAATGCAAATAATGTAAAACCTATTTGACCCTGGTTGGTTTTCAGTGAATGTAGTAATAGAAGGAAAAGTAGCTGGAGGTAGCAGTGCAATAAAATGTCAGAGGTTGCTGATCAAAAGTCACTGAAAAAATCAGTTTATGAGAAAACTGATCTTACAACATTTTCTGAGTACTTGTGGACAGTAAGTACAGCATACAGTAAAATGGTGGGTGAGTGGTCTGGCTCTGTAAAGTCCTATTCTCAGAGCAAATCCTGCTATAGGTGCCTCCCTTAAGAAGAGAAATCATTACAGCCTGATACACACAGGTTTGTGGAACAACATTTGTTACAAGCAGAATTCTGAGTACAGCTTCCAGGGAGAAGTTCTGCTTCAATATTTGAAGACCTGTTTGCAATTTTCCTTGCATGTTTTTATCAGTAAACTCTTGAACTAAAACTCTCATCCCTAAAAAAGAAGTGGACAATACCCAAATGCATCAATTAGTGATCCTGCTGTGATTCCTACCTTTGAAGAGGCACAAAAATTATCTACATGTATTTTTATAATGACATGAAAGTTGGAGTTTTGAAAGAGAACACATTGACAGTAGCAACCGCTTTTGCAAGAACAATACATATTGTTACATGGCACGTAAGAAGCTTTTCTAACTTTGAGAAACACAGGCAAGAGACCTGTAAAGTACCATTTCAATCTCCAGAACAGTTTTGTTTGTTTCAGCTAGCTTCTGGTTCAGTATCAGTAAGCCCATATTACTCCAAAGGCAAGATAAAATATGAATTACAGCTACTATGTTTGAAATAGTATAAAAATATCTTTTAGAACTTAGAAATCATTAGAAAATATGAAATAAATAATTTTGTTTTAACTTTTTCTTCATTTGTAAGTCATATAAAGTTTTCCAAATATATATTTTATCAGGTAGTGAGACCTAATCATGATCATGATTGGTACTTTTTATGACTCAAGAATTTTAACTGAGTAGATACCTTTGCAACATCATGGCAATTGTTATTCACAAAAAGGAGTAGTGCTAAAATGAGTTACTTTGGTTTTTTTCCCTTCAGCAATTTCTAGAACTGCTTATTCTTTGGCTTTGTAGTATGTATTCATTTTAAAAAACATAACAAATTTCAGGTAGGATATATGTATATAGTTGTAATACTAACAAATAATAAACCAGTAATTATCTTAATATTTAAACACTTCCTTATTTTATCACCTTTGCATGTAAGAGTTATAGACCCCATCTTTCTAAATGCCCACTCTCAATATTAATGGGTGCATTTTTTAAATAACTGAAGAGTCCCAGTGTGGTTCTTGATCAGACCAAAGCAGAACTGAAACACCGTAATTTAATGAGCTGTCATTTTAAGCAAGATTCCAACCTCTTGCTAATATATGCAGTTCATTCATATTAAAATCAAATATAATTTTACCACTGCAGATATAACTTGCAAAATACTCATCAAGATAATGTCAAACATTTTTGAAAGTCATTGTAGCTTCAAAAGAGTTTACTCTCATGACTGTGTGTTATCCCTTTCTTTGCTTTTTCTTTTTCCCAGTTTGTAATTTTCCACTGTTTAAACTGATTCTTACCTCTTTTTTGCTTTTTCTCAATTTTCCAAATCAATACCATTGAGCAAATCACTACAACAGAGCTGAGGGAAGCATGTACAGGATCTGAAGGAGAGAGAGAGGAAAGGTTTGTGGAGAACTTGAACAGAAACCAAGGAGTTTTCTTATTTCAGGTTGAGTTGAACTGACTGATTTAGTGTATTTTGCTTTATTTTTGTTTTTACTCAGGTTAGCATAAGTGATCGGTGAATAATATTTCATTTTATGTGAAATAATTATTCTAGTTTTTCAGAAAATACTTTTCTATGTAAATAGACCATGAAGGTAAATAACTGCATTTTTGAGCCATCAAGAAAATTTGAGAATTCTCAGTGCTGTTAAACATTGCCAGTTCTATTTCTGCTTACAACATTTTACTATTATTTGTGTGTTTATACTAATTTGGTGAATATAGATACAAGTTTCACTTTTTTTTCCTTTTAAACTTGGAGTCACTAAGGTCAAAATAAGAAAATGTCTTTCTTTAATTCTTTCAGTGGTGTTTGTGCCTGCAAGAGTTAAAGCAGCTTTCCTGTCCAAAGTGCATACTATGATACTTTGTATCTATCTCACAAGTTGTAGGCCTCATTTGAAATATCTATGTTTTCTAGAAATCATATGTATAATAATCAGTGAAGTAAATGGCTTTTAATTCAATCTCATTAACTGATCTTGTGACAGTAACAGATATAACAGTTATATCTAAAAAACCATTTTTTTAATAGTTTGCCTACAGGAGTTAACCCATTCTTTTCAGTACATTGTTCTCCTTTCCCTTCAGCCCTCACAAATTAGTAATTTGGTTGAGTTTTAATGCTCTTTTTAAATAGGCCTGGCTCCATTTTGAAGAGGCACTCTTTGCCTTTAATATATTTGTCTTCTCACTACATTACTCATCACAGATGTAAGTGCTGAAAAGCCATTAAGATTACTTATAGAAACTGCTTCTTGATATGGTTAAATCTTGCTTATTTTACGAATATGCGTTCCATCATGGAAGTACATTTTCTCACAGTTCTGCCTATCTTGAGAATTCTAGGAAGAAAAAAAGCTCTCAAGTGAAGCTTCAAAGCTCAAATTGCCAAAATTTTGAATGGGTAGGTGTGATCACAAGTAGGTTTTTCAGGTTAAGGTATCTTTAAAAGGTTATATCTCTTTTACTAGAAGCTCCAGCCCTTAGCTGAACCACGGTAAGAGACCTTGTATTTGCACCTTCATATACAAAGGGAAACAATTTCTTTTTAAAAAGCTCTGTTTTGCTTTGCAAGCTAAGATGTGCACAGGAGGGGTTACTGCAGCTCAGATGAGGGTCAGCAATTTTCTGTTGTAGGGCAGTAAATTCCTGAAGTCATATGAATATTCCTCTGATTTTCTAACATTCTTTTTCACTTTCATTCTCTCTGACATACCTAAACTCCAGTTACACCAAATCAATCTAATTCTATGAACATTTTTCTAACAAGTATGGGACTATTTCCTAGTCCAGTGTCTTCACACTAGGATCACAATACCCACATGTGACTGTTCATTTCCGCATTAAAAAAATATGATACTTACTCCAGTGACCCAAAGAAAAAATTCCTAGAATTAGTTTATAAGGCCATATTTTGAGTGCAGAATACTGGCTTACCAGTAAACCACTAGTATCTGCCAAGTAGTTAGTCACCAAACTGTAGATTGAGAGACATTTTATGTACCTTTTATTATTGCATGTAAATACTGTTAAGGACTTGAGTTTGAGACTTGGATTCCCACTTCAAAGCTCACATTCTTTAATCTAGTTCTTTGAGACATTTTCCTCATTTGTTATACCAGCTGATCAACAAGATGCCACATCTTCAGTCTGATTGGTAACACAGCTTAACATCATCCTGACTATTAGCAGTAAAACAGCCCATAGATTGCTTTTTCCTGTAATTACATTTTTAGCTTTATCCTTTCCAGATTACTCTTGGCAAAACTCCAGAAGTAGCCATTTGAAGACTAAAGGATTAATCTTCTTGAGAAATTATAGTTGATTTGTCTTTTAATCGTGAATTTTCTACAGAGAATGCAATTTCACAAGAATTTTGGCATAGCAGTCAATGACTGGAGAATGTTTGCAAACAAGCAGAACCTTTTCTTTTTCCTTTTCTGGTGTCAGTATTTCAATAGTCCATGAAAATCCTCATGGGATTTAAGAAGTGTCGATAACCAAAAGCCAAACCTGACTTGTGTGACTGAAGAAGTGCTATAAATGCAATGAAACTGGTCTCATCTGACAGAGGTAGAGATTAAATGGATCTGCAGAGCTGGTTCAATCCCCGGTGACAATCGAGCACAATCAGATGGGGCTTCTCAGGATGAGCCAAAAAAATGGATAGAAATATTCAGGGAAAAGTTGGCAGAGAAATAAATGCCACTGTAAAAGGCATTGTCTATTCTGTACAGAGGAATAATAACTGTTATTCAAGGAGTACGGAAGCTCTACGTACACTGCATGACCTGCAGGAAAAGTTTTGTTTTATTTTTGTTTCTATTTCAACCTATAATCCTGCCTGCTTATGCTGAACATACCAACATGTTGCTCAGTTACCTAGAAACAATATTTTTATGCTTTTCAGAAACTCTAAAAATAAAGGTCAATAACATAACTGAAACTTCTAGGTTTTGCTACGTTGCCTGCTGAACATTACTATATTGAGATGAGTGAAAAAGCTTTTCTCTGTTGAATTTGAAAAGGTTTGTAAAAATTAGAAGAGTAAGAAATTATCAATTCCCACAAAAGCTTTCTAAATTGAAAATGATAATCTTTGTGAAAGACTCATTAACTGAGGTCAAGAATGTCTAAGTTTAGATTATTTCATAATATCACAGAACTTATCGTACAAGTCTTAATCTTTAGATAAAAAATAATCATAAAATTCAGGTAAAAACAGTCTTCATGTTGTCCTAAAACTGTTCTGTATAGCATATCTGAAATAAAAAACATGGATGTAGTTCTATTGTTGAGAGTGTGTCTGTGAAAATATAGTATTGTACCAGATCTCTCATTTTGTAGTGTAAAGCTAGACAAGAAAGTAGAATCTAGCAATTATTATAATAACCTTCATCTGGAAATGTACATTCATGTGAATAATAAAAGCTTGGCCTTTTTGAACACTAATATGTTTTATTGGAAAGACTTGTTAAATACATCTGTAAGATTGGGGTTTAAATAATTGTATATTGTCAATTTATTCAGACATAGGGTGAAAAAGACTTACTGCAGCTCTTCATAACTATTCATTGAAATTGATCAACACATTCATGGATGAGAGCAGCACTTACAGAATCATTATGGTTGGAAAGGACTTCCAGGGTCATCAAGTCCAGCCTTTGTCCTAGCATTTCTCTAACCACTACACCATATCCTCAAGCGCCACATCTATTCGTTCTTTAAACACCTCCAG